>WYDI02024980.1:0-34791 GCA_009867235.2 Psittacus erithacus | reverse complement strand
CTGAAAGTTAGAAACACAGTGCTGCACCAGCCACTAAGAAGGAGAAAAATGACTGCTACTGCTGAACCCAGGACAATATCCAAGCTGGAGTGGTGCCAAGGCCCAGGCACCTCCGGAGCGAGACATACGGCAGGGCCCAGAGGAAAAGCAGAACCAATGGTGTGTCCTGGTGGGATGCTGACTGAAAAGGTGGCTTGGCTCTCAGCAGTGAGCTGGCTGTTACATTGCCACCTTCTGCGCCCAGGGCCCTGTAACAGGCTTTGAGCAAGGCTGTAAACCAGCAGGGCTGCACAAACACAACACCTGACCCAAGAAATCTGGTTTTCCTCCTGCCAGAGGGAACCGTGAATTGGCCGAGTGTTTCCTTGAAGAGGTGTAATGGTATGAACTACCTGAGCTGTAAAGTTTTATGGGGTGACAAAGTTTTGTAGCCTGGCAACAGTGCAGTCAAGCTGGAGGCCATCGTGTGCCCTGCCAGGAGAGGGAGGGGAGCAAGCCAGTGAGGAGGGCTTTCCAGCTGCACCCTCTCTGGTCAGCACGGAGGGTGCCCCAAGGGGTGCCAGGCTCCTCCTCCTCCAACCTGGGACAGGCATGATTCACAGTCTTGATGTTGTGGGAAGAATGGAGCGGGGCCAGCTCCAGCCCTCTTACCACCTCCTCCTCCTGCTTTGGGCATATATATTTATTTACGTTTGGGCTATGAAATGGGGAGCTAAATACCAAGGTCTGACATAGGTACACCAGGGCGTATAGTTTATTTAGAAGACAAAATACTGTTTACAATCCTTACAGATTTTTCATTGAGAGTTACTACTTTGCAACAACACTTCTGCCTCCTTCTCTCCACTAGGATCAAATGGGTCTTATTTCTGAAAACTGAGAAAATAAATGTTCATAAGTAAGCTGCCAGTATTGCAGTTGTCTCTCCTAGCGCTAGATGAGTCTTTAAGTCCTGTTCTGATGGAAGTTTGTGAATTTTACACACATTCGTAAGTCATTCATCAGCCACATTGCTGCAGGAGCTGTAAGCGGATATTGCCTTTCCTTGCACCTCGCAGCAGGAGGTTGCAGGGTCCTGCACTCAGCAGCATGTGATTGCTCCTGCTTGGTATTCACAGGCACATTCCTCCAGCTGGCGATATATTATTATTGGGCTGGAAGAAAAATAATGCAACCAAGCTCTTATTATTTTGTCCTTTTATCAGTTTGGTCATATTAACGTGGGATAATCATTATATAAATGCACAGGACATGCAGTCAAAGACACATTCATTTTTAAAGTCCTCCAATGCTCTTGTAGTTCAGTCATTCATTTTCTGTCTTTAATTACAGCAAGTGATCTCAGAGGCACTTAAAAGATTAAATTACTCAATTATTTGAAAAACCTAAATACAATAACTATCTCTTTTCTGATAAATATTAGTGATTGCTGGAAAAGGTTGCCCAAGGCAAGAAACAGTGGGAGGCCAAGGAGGCCATTTTGTAGCACTTTGGCTTAGCCCAGTGATACCCATTTAATTTTTCATTATTTGCAACCATTATTTTTACTTGCATTTATAAAACCCACAAATTTTTCCATTGCTGTCCTGGTGGTTTCAGCAGGGTGATGAATGTCACTGCTCAGCTATTTACAAATGTCCTGGCACCCCCTTGACTGCAGAGAGAGTGACATGAGCCCACCGGATGATAACCGCAACTCAAATGGGCATAAAGCCATCCGCAGCAGCAGAGCTTGTCCTTCCTCACCAGCAGCCCTACTACTCACCACAGATCCCAAATACAGCCCCTGAAGAATAGGAAGTTTTCCCTAAATCAGTTTTCTTGCCTCTTTTCCAAAGCAGCAGATAGTCAGTGAACCCAAAGCTGCAAGCCTGGGTAAGGGGTGCAGGCTGATGTGATCCCTCCTCCCTGGGGAGGAAGAAAGGGACGTGACTCTTCAAGAAAATAGAAATACAGGCTGAAGATCTAAAATCCTGCACTTTTCTTAGGCTGAGTGCTGAGTTCCTGTCCCATTGAGAGCCAGCCAACTGGGCAAAACACCAGAGCAGCCATGGACACAGGGTGATCTCCATCTGCAGCCCTGGTGTGCTCATCGCTTGTGCTGGTTAGGCAGCAGTGTGGAACACGAATGGATGTTTGGTGTTGATAAACTCCCTGCTTTACCTCCATGGCAAGTCTCTAAACTGAAAGAGTCTGGCGGGAAAGAAAGGACTGAGCGTGTGGACAAGCCAGAGCAGCTGTGGTGCTTCTGCCCCTCCTGCAATGAACAGCAAACCAGGCCGCAGTCACTGAGGTGCAGTGGGGTGGCCGAGCGGGCTGGCAGACCCTGGGCTGCTGCCCCACTGTGGTCTGGGGTTAGACTGCAAGCAGGCGCCCTGCTAGCATCTGTCCTGTATGCATGGCAGGGCACTGCTGGCCTGCAGGTGCTGCTGAAGGGTTACTGTCGTCTGCTCCACCACCTGTGGTTCCCACGTTTATTTAATTAAAGAAGGAAAAAAAGGAAGTAATTCAATACCCTTCCTCCCAAGGAAAAGGAGTCCTTCCAGCGAGGAGCAGGCCAGGCGAGGTCTGTGGAGGGACAGATGGCCCTGCAGCTAATTTGCTCTCATAAATCGCAAGCTGTTGCAAATCCTCACTGTAGCAAGTGCTGGCTCTGTGTTTCAGCCATGTGTCTGTCTGCTATGAGCAGGTGAAAGAGAAAGAGCAGAGTCTGCAGTTTCAGGCTGTTTCCCTAGTGCCTTTTGCAGAATTGAGTATTTTGATTAAGAAATAAGCCATAATTTTCTATCTGGCTGCCAGCAGAGCTCCATGCAGCTGCCCTGGCCAGGCAGAGCGGTCTCCTGCTGGAGCAGAAGCTCTTGCCACAAAACGAGATATTTTCTCGTTAAAGCGCAGTCACAGTGGGACCTGATCTTGCCTCCTTGAAAACGACTGACAATGAACTCCACATTGCAGTTCCAAGTCTCTGCTCAAGGCAAAGAGCAGTTAACTGCATTTAAGCTGCCTTTAGCCTCCCCGTCTTGCTGGACACGCACCCTGTGGGATAAGATCAAAAGCCCCAGCTTGTCATTGTGGGGGGACTGAGGAGCATCTGTGCAGTGGTATAGGTGGCTGGTTATTTTCCTGCTCTCACCTTCCCACCTCTTTGGAGGAGAGGAGCAGAAATTACCTGTCCTTCTGACACTTTGTCCCTAGTGGGGGGCATGGGACAACTGCAGACTTGAGCCCTAGCTGTCTGGCAATGCCCAGCTGTTTCAGCTGAGTATTGGACCACTGATTCTTGGCCATGATCCACCTGCACTGAATGCTGAACCCTGTGGCCTTCTGTGCACCCTGGGCTGAGTGAGCAGTGCAGACAGGCATGCTGGGACCAAGTGGGGAAGAGGGCATGTTGGGCTAAGAAGCTGGGCTTAGGCAGTGGAAGAGAGCAGTTTAAAACTGCTGCCTGTGGGAGGTCAGTAGTAAGGTAGTGGAATAGACATCCCAGTTTCAGAGTCAAAGGGGTGGAAGAAGGTAAGTGTCCAGCTTATTTTTTCTGGAACTGATGCTAACCTTCGTCAGAGTGATAGAGGCTCTGGTGTCTTGAGTCCTGTTGTGGATCAAGGATGTTATCCGGGAGTGTGTGAAACCTCCCCAGCATTAGCCTGTAAGACAGGCAAATAGTTCTCTGCAGTGTTGTAATGCTTTCCCTGTCATTTACTCATTAACCCAGACCCAGTGCTCTGCTCTGTGTTAGCCCTTGAGTTCCACCTACCCTTGTGTTTGCTTGAGCTGAATTTCTTGCACACTGAAGTAGGACAATCTACAGTCACACAGTGCTAGGTGGGATCTGTTCTGCATCCATTGCTGTTTTGGTTGAAAACATTAGCTTTCTACATAGTATAGCTGAGAGAACCATGGTATTGAGGGTCACAATTTAAACTGCACATTAGAAGAAAGTCCAAACACCCACTTTGCTATTAATCTGGGGTTTGACGCCCCAAATTCCAGGTCCTGTCACACCACAACATGTAACTGCAGCTGTAGCATCCAGCCAAATGAAGCCCTTGTGCAGCTGTGACTGACACACATCTGGCAAAGACAGCATGACATGGCTGTCCTAAATGCCCAAGAGATCGAGAGTGGGTCATGCCTATTAAATGCTGCTTTCTGTCTGGCAAGGTCTGTGTTCACTCCCCAGCTCTTCCATGTCACTATTAAGCTGGAGCAGCAGTATCAGTTTTCATCCTTTCCTATTTGATTTGCAGGCTCCAGCAGTCCTTTAGATATTTCTTCTGATGTTTTCATCTCACAGTCATTTCTGTATGTTCAGCGTGTGCTCTCATCTAACAACTACCTGCCATTTCAAAGAGCAACACCTCTTAGGCACGCCAAGATTCTCCAAGGCTGACACTGATTCTGCAGAGCAAGTGCATCAGAGGGGTGCCTTGCTGGTGACTCCTGCAACTTGTTGTAAAGAGGATGTATGTCCAAGAATTCAGTATTATAAAGATCGCACATAGGAGGAGCTGAAATACCAGTGCTGTTAGGATTAAGACAATCTGCTTGCCCTGACATTGCTGCAGGTGGGTAGGAAGCAGACATGGGCATGAGAAAGCATCACACACTGTATTTTTTTCAAGAAGGGATGGACTTACACAGCTGACCATCTCTGCCATGGCAAAGACTTGGAGACAAGTACTTCCTTTTGGTCCAAAGTTTAATACCGAGCTTTCTCTGAATGGTGGGCCACAAAAGCTTATCCCCTTGTAGATGGTATCTCATAGCTGACTCCCTGCTCAGCATCCTGTTTTGAGACTGCTTCTTTTGATAAATCAAGAGAGACTTGGAGAAATACATGTCCGTTCAAAGGGACATTTATTCCATCTGTAGACTTGAGTAAGACAAACCAGAGTAATCACTATCCTGCTGTTGCATCTTTTTCTCTTTTGCAGTGGCTTGATGGATTTGACATGGCGGAATTTTGATGATGTGAACCTAACATTCAGCAGCCCAGCTCAGAATCACTCGTATGAACCTAGACTTAGTTTATTGACAAGAACATAGCTGCAGAAACATGGTGAAATTCAGTGCAAGTCAGGGACCTAAATGCTGTTGAGGACCTGAGTTTAACTTCCTCAAGCCAGCAATCCTAGCTTAATGGCTTCTTTGGAAAGCGTATATTTGTTATGAAGTTCATGTATAATTAAGGACACTATAGGATAGGTATAATGGACAACAATATCACTTTGAGCCTAAAATCATTATTGAAGTACTCTATCAGCAGAGTTTAGTGTACAGGAGGTTGCAATAAAGCAGGAGCTTAAATGTACTACTTTGTTTTCTGCCCATGGACGAAATGAGCGCACAGAGGAAACGTGATTCTTTAGTGTATGCAAATTTATTCAACTCTTCCATTATTTATTTACACCTAATGACTTGATACCAACAGATGAGGTAAAAATATGAGGTATTGGTATGAGTATAACATTTTAAAATGAAATTATCATAATGTATTCTCAAATGGCAATGTAACAATACAAAATACTGTGGTAGCTGAATGGTAGACATGGCATAATGTGCATTTTAAAGAAATCTTATGACACTGATACATGGCTTAGAGATGCCAGAAGCATATGACAGAGCTTCTGCAAGGGTAGGAGGACAGCCTCACCTTGCTAATGGCGGCAGGTGGCACAGGATTCCTTCCAGCTGAGTGATGACTTATCAGACAGGATAAAACCACTGTCCATGCTTTCCCTTCATTTCCTTAGAAATTATTTACTGCCAGAAATTTGCCATTCCCAGGGCTAGAAATACTCCGCCCATTAACACTGAGACACTATTGTATTAATTAATGCAAACTACTGTAGCAGAAGTTCTCCAATTGCTCACGTTTTCAGCTCATGTTTTCAGAAAACAGCCAGCATGAAACCTGCTGCCCTGGCTACAGGCATTTGGGGAGGAGGTGCTGCTTCCTGGGATTGGCAGCCCCACTGGAACCAGGGGACTGGCTGTGCCCCACCAGCTCCCAAGCCACTACTTGCTCCTGGGAAGGCTGGACCTGGGCAGTGGTGCCCTGCAGCTGGCTGGTGCCTGCCAGACCCCAACAAAAACACACAATAATTGCACATTGCAACTGTTGCTGGCCATAAACTCAAGGCAGGAACTCATGGGCAGCCAACCTCCATGGTCCTGCAAGTTGCACAATAAAATGTGGGTGAGCCAGGTCATGGGGAAGGATGACCGTGACTTTTTGGGGTCCTGCTGCTCCATGGAGACCTTGCCCCTGTCCATGCAGCTCCCATCAGCTTGCTTCTTCAGCTTGCAGGGTTGTACCCTACCAGCAGAGGCCTTACATGTGTGCACAGTGGCATGTGGGACAGTGCTCCAGGAGCTATCAAGGACCACACATGGTCCACTCCACAGCCTGCATTCCTGGGGCAAATTCAAAGCACTGGCTTTGAAGAGACTGCCTAGTTTACAAAATCTGTAGCTTCATGCAGGAAATGTATCCTGCTAAATTGACCTCATATTAAGTCTTACTGGATTTTGTTGGAAGGACTGAGCTAAAACACTGGCTATAAATGATTCAGCTGGTTTATGCAGCAATAAATACAGTAAAAGTGAACAACTGCGATTAATGAACAACAGTATTAACAGGCTTGTACATTCTTATTGACTCATAGATGTAATGTAGTTTTTGGTCATAGGTTAGTTAAAAACAAAATGGAACCCTGCTCCAAAGATAATGTCAACAAATTATTATTATTACTTTTAAAGCATTGTTCCATTAGCAAAATAATAGGTCCCTGAAAATGAAATGATAAATAGGCTTAAATGACTCCTACTCCTCATTGTCAGGGGCTAATCCTGCTCCCACCAATGCCTACAGAAGCAGGATCATGCAGATCACTGCATTATAATATGAAAATGCTTGCTGTTACTATAAAAGCAATCTCCAAATATAGTCTGCATTTAGTCTTTTAAATCTCCAAGATGTGTTTAAAAGCTTAAAAAAAGTTTAGTTATTTGTATAGTAAGAATATTAAAAGGAATGGTGTTCATCTGCCTGTCTTTGTGTCCACTGGATACAGAAAATCTGCTTGGGAGTTCCTTACAATTAGCCACTTCTACGGGAGAAGGAAAGGACAACACAGAAACACTTACTCAGCACTTAGACAAAAGGCTAAAAAGAAAGAAAGAAAAGGAAGAAAAAGACTTACAGCTTAATAACTTACCAGTCTGATTTCACACACCTCAATACACACAGCATTATCTTGTACTCTCCATGAATGAGCGATTTCTTTGAATGCTGCACATACTGAGGTTCTCAAGCAGCAGATATACCATTATTATAATTAAGGCAACAGGTAAGCTTTCAACACCTTGTACTAACAGTCACAATTCTGCAGCTGAATATAAATGGCCTTCAAAATGTCTATCATCTCAGTTACATTTCCACATAATTTATTTTGTGAAACTGATCCACTCCTCATTATTTTTTAATGCACAGTAACCTCCTACTTCCTTAGTTCTTTTAATTCCTCCTACCTCTATTTCTAGGTACCTTCTCACAGCATACACAAACACAGAACATATTTGAGAACAGGCGTTTCTGTTATCACACGGATTATGCCTGGTAGTCGTGTGATAATAGCAAACACAGCTTATGTAGCAGTGACACACTAAGAAACAAGTGACAGATTCACTTAAAGTCCAACTGATGCAAGTGATTTGCACTGAGTTATATACAAAATAATTAATTTATACATATATATAGATATAATATAGATAAATATATACACACTGTACATATTTTATTTACAATTAAAATATGCTTCTCAGAAGCCTTTAAATACCAGAGTTATGTGACACACAAGTAATGGCAACAGTCTGATTTTAAAGTAATAATGATAAAAGCTCTCTGAAGAAATGTTTACTTCAATAATAGAAATTAATATAGAAGGGATGTGGTGGGGGGAGGTGAATTCTCCAGAATAAAACAACTTTCCTATAAAATTCCTCTTTTGACTTTGCACAGACCCAGGTCTGGTCTGTAGCTTAAATGAAACCTTTGCTTTTAGTATTCCTGTTCCTGCCAGACCCCGATTTATGCTCACATGCTCCCAAGAACACTTCCTCAGATTTTTGTTTCTGGTCCCTCGGCAATCAGAGGCTGAAATGAGTTTCTGATCCTGGCAACTTCTGCTGCGCACAGATGTCCAAAGCCTTTGTTGTACCACTCTGGGGAATGTCCTCTGAAGAAATGGAAAAAGAATTATTGAGAAACTCAAATACTCAAGAAATATGCCCACAGGAACAGGCTTGCCATGCTTCCTACTCCCCAGTGCCAGTGGTAATGGTGGGAACTTTACATACTTGTCACTGTAAGTATACTATGAAGTTTTCCCTTGCAGTAATCAAATAAGAAGATTTTATTGCTGTGTCACAGTGTAACAGCTGTAGATGCTCAGCAGAGAAATGAGCTTGGTGGATAGAAAAGACTGCAGGAAGACTCCAAAGCAGCAAAGCTACACTGACCATGTCCTCTGTTCCTCACACCGCCCCTCCCTGAGCTGGAGGTTGTTTCTCTGCTGAATGGACATGTGCTTTTTTGCATGTGGGATACTTACTTTAGGTCAATTCTGCAGATGTGTGTTAGCCTAGCTTTTCCTGAGCCACATGGCTCTATCAAGTACTGAGAGTCCAACACGATGGCTCGCACAGCTCCCATAAGAGAAGCCTCATCATGCTCCACAGAGATAGCAACCAGCATGCACATCCCCTTTGGCAAATCTGTCCTCCATGTCCTGCAGCAACACATTCAAGATAGAATCACTTTAGTAATGGAACTTTTGGGCAAAAAAAGTAAGAACTAGAATTAAAGTAACAGTTTACTTCCTGCCTATCCATGTTGTGCCTGCAATGCCACTGGTCTAGGAGTCCCCAGCAGAGTTTCGTGTTTCCAAGCTAAGACTCTGACCATTATGAGGAATGGCAAACCATCTGTTGCTGCAGACTCCAGGTGGAGAAGTTTTGCTTCTCCACATGAGCATTTTGCAACCATTATGTCTTAGACGGCTTCCTGAAGACAGACTGGAAAGTAGATAAAGTAGCATAAGGCATCTGGCAAAGGCTGAAATGTTGCACTGCACCTATGCAGACTTATAAACAAATACAGTTTAGCACAGCAGAAATCCTCTCTACAACTTACTTCTGAAACTCCTAGAACATGTTTCAAGGGCAACTGAATTAAAAAACAAAATGTCCTTTGATTTTTTCCCTCTTCCACATTTCTAGCCTTACATGCTGCAGAAGTTTTCCACCAAGTTCAGGAGACCTAGGCTGCAACAGAATCTTAGAATCAACTAGGTTGGAAAAGACTTAAGATCATCAAATCCAACCTTTATCCCAGGACTGCCAAGTCCACCACTAAACCATGTCACTGAGGGATTCATCTACACAGCTTCTGAACACTTCCAGGGATGGTGACTCCACCACTTCCCTGGACAGCCTGTTCCAATGCATGACCACCCTTTTGGTGAAGAAATTTTTCCTAATATCTAGTCCAATCCTCCAGTGGTGCATTTTTAAGTTGTTCTGTAAGCACTCTCTACATATTCTGCTGTCTCACATTTTTCTCATCTGCCACGAACCTCACATGATAGGTCTTATGCTCTTTCCTATGCTGTGAGAAGAAATGAGAAATTCCCACTGTGCTGCTGTGTAATGTGCATCATCTTGCCATGGACTCCCTGAGACGGGGATTAATGCTACCTTGGGAAGTATCATGTTTAAGTAGGTAAGCTGCTTTCAAGAACTGTTGAAGTTTGGACTTCAGCAGATAATTTTAACATTCTGCATTTTTCATACATGAAACTGAGCTGTTATTCAAGAAGGAAGATATTTCTTCTAAAACTCAGAAGCTTTTACATGTGTCTGTGCATTAATAAAAACTCTAAGCTATCTTGGCAGATGAAACACATGGAAAGTAGAAAAATCACTCCTCAGCTCTACTGTGAAATGCTGAACCATCTACTGTGAATGCCTACACAATGCTTAGGTGTGACCATATTATTTTGGTAATCAGGCAGTACTTACTTGAGCCATTTATGAAGTGGAAAACTGTAATCCAGACACTGCAGAAGACTTATGATTCCTATTCCTGGTTATACACATTTAAGCCAGTTCCTATTTCTCTATTTTACAGTAGTAAAAACGAGCATGGTACCTAGCTCACATTGATGCCATGATACCTTATGTACGTTAAACATTTGAGGAACCTTTAATGAAAAGCAATGCCTCTGCAGGGCAGCTAAGAGGTGTGTCAGATCCCAGGCATATGAAATGCTGCCCCTATCCTCTTACCATTAGTATTATTGAGGGAGCCTAATCCCCTTGTTATGACTATAGAATTGAAAGAATAAAAGAACAGCTAAATTTATTCTTTCGCATCCAGGAAGGAGAAAATTGGTGTCTGTTAAAATGTATTTATTCATGTCCCCAGAAGTGCATTGTAATTTCACTGCCCACTTCCCACCAATCATATGGTATCAAACTGACTGTGATATTGTTGTCTAACCTTGCTCTAGACTTAATGATACAAATCAAAAGAGATAAACAACAGAATCTGACAAATCTGCCTGACAGCTGTTTTTAGCCTTTAGAAACCAGCCAGGATTCTGTTTTATGACATGTATTTCAGTCCTTGGGGGGTCATTCTGCCTGGGTTAGTGAAAAGAATGAGAACTTGATGGCAAGATTTTTCTTTAAGTGATGTGACTACACAGCAGGTCTTTAAAGAACACAAACCACCGTGAAACCTAATAGTGTGAAGTAAGTGGCAAATAAGAGGACAGAATTACGGTCATCAAAACCTCCCCACTGGTCCCAGACAATCTTCTCAAGTGCTATGTGGAGAGCCAAATTTATCATTGATTTAAGTCAATAATATTATATAAGAAAATTAACTACAAAATAATTAATTTAGTCCAGCATACTGTGGAAAAGCAAAGGAAAAAGCGCAATGGGAGGACTGGTGTTTTAACATTATAAAGAACTCGCAGAAAACATTTTTAAGATCTTTTCCTAAGAGTGCCAATAATACTTCCCTTATACTGACAATATCTGCACGTTGTCATTCTCTAAGAGAACAGTGACGTTCATAAAAGGGATGCACTATCATAATTACATTTTATTTGGCTCATCTTTTTCCTTCAGTCATTACCTCTAATACAATTCTGACTCACTGTACTATTTCCTTTGTCAAAACTTCCTTTGTATTTCTCTGGCACATCACTTTAATCAAAGAAAGCAGAGACAAGGAACAGGAATGCGCAAATTCCTGAAATACATAACTGTAGAACTGACCCTGTAAGGGAAATATGTCAGCAGCTCCACAATAGTTCCAAGCAAGCAAAAGGCCAGGATTTCAAAGGCAGAAGGTGCAAAAGAGGACTTGAGAGATGTGATCCCCTGGAATACAGTCAGAATACATATCTTCTGCCTTTCTTTGTTCATTTCCACACAGTATTTTTATGGGTTAGCATTTCTTGGTCTACAAAGACTCCAACTGCAAATCTAAAATAACAACTTATATAGACTCCGAATAACCACCTTAGTTTACAAATGTCACTATCTTCTCTACTAAACATTTTGCTCTTCTACATCAGACATTCCCCAGGGAATGGCAAAAACAGTGTAAAAACCAGCTGAGTTCTATTTGCTCTGTTTTGACAACAAACAAAGCTAGGAGAGAACAGCATCTATTATCAGACATCTGTTCTAAGGAAGAAATGATACATATGGCCTCAGGAGTATGTGCTGCTCAAATTACATCAGAGGAAAGGTCAGCATGCTCTAGGTGTACAATTTTAATTCAGTTTGAGAAATCAACACTGCTGTCCAGAAGTAGAGTTCTCGAAGCACCATTACACAGATGCAGAGGCTGAGGTAAGACTGAATCTTCCTTGTATGCACTGCAGGAAGCAAAGGTACTGGAGAACTGTCCTTTAGCTCACCTTAGAACAACAAAGTCACGGACGGGATGAGGAGCCATGCTATTCAAAACATACTGGTAAACTTCTGTCTGCTTGTCCAGGCTCTCAACCACCTTCCACTGCAAGAAGTCCTCATCCCAGAGGTGACGTTCTCTCAGCACTCTGTTCAGAACAACTGATGGGGGGGCTTCAACTTCCACTGAGGCTTTCCAAAGCCTTAGTGGGTTCCCATCCCCAACCTGGAGTAAAGCAAGAAAGACATAAACCCCCATGAATGATATGTCTATGTTCAGCAGAGGATAACTGAGGAAAAAGTCTTGATATGGGTGTCTGACTTAAGCTTATTAGTATGCCTGTTTCCCTGCTAATCGTTACTATTACTGCTATTGCTGATGCTTTACTGTATGCAAAAACATCTGCATACTAGTCCTGTATGGAAAACTGAAGTCAGATTTCTGCTTTCACACCAGCATATATCAGGAACAGTTCCCATAGTACCAGTGGAGTTGCTGTATTATTTCTTGTGTGACAGACACTTTTTCAACCCCAAGCATCCCAAGTTAATACAGAAAACGTATGCAGAAGTAAAAAAAAATGAAAGAAGAGACTGAAACCTTGGGCTGGAGTAAAGCTACTATCTTGGGCAATCTGATACACTAGTTGGGATCCATTAACCCTCCCGGTTAACTGATGGAAGAGCAGAACACATGCTAGTTCAGTTTTGTGTCAGGTACACAGATGTTTGCTTCTCAAAATAGCTGCAAGGGAGATATTGGGAAAATACCTTTCAAAGATGTAACCCACAAACTGCTTGCTAGTTCTTCCTAGCTCACAGTTCCTGTTACTTGTTACACCTCCATAGAATGCAATAAGGGAGCAGAAAGTGTTTGGCTATGCATGAGGTGAATATCCTAAATTCCACACAAAAAGCTTTTCTGCATGGTTTTAGAGGTCAGATTTCAGGCAGCAAACAAGTTAACTGTAAGCACTAAATCTTGCAAGCCCTGATTTTCCAACCCCTCCCTACCCTAGCATCCTCATATATCAATGTGAGTGCTCTCATACTAATCTAGTGCTCCAGAAACCTCCAGAGCCTCCCACAGACCCAGGATTGTGTCCCTAGAAACCCACCTTCCACCTTAAATTATTTTCTTGTTATAATTCCTTCTCCCCAAAGCTCCCAGTTCCCCAGCCCCCTGCCTCAGAGACCCAGGAACTCCCAATCCCTTCTGTATTCTCACATGCCAGACCTGTGCATGCCCCTCCCCCCTCTCACATCCTAGTCCCACCTGAGCCCTGCTACTCCCTCCCCAACCTCCCACAGTCCCTCACTGGAAGCATCACTCACAGAAGCCGGCTACAAACCAGAGTAACTGCAATTTCTCTGCCCTAACAGAGGGGTTGCATTACCTAAACAGGGGTAATGCTGCCTCCTGCCCCCTCACCATCTAGATCATACACTCTTTCCAGTGCTCTTCCCCATAGTAAGTAGAGTCACCCACCTCAATCTATCCCCTCCTTTCACTAGCTGCTGCTGTTTTGCAGATCTGTTTTGCCACTACATTTCTACTAACCCTGAACTCCACTGTCTGCGGGGACCCTGCAGCACTCTCCTCCTGATCGCACTGGTTTGGCTTCCCCTGCAGAAGTGATGGAGCCAGGAACAACTTTAGAAATTTTGATAAAAGTTGCAGATATCAAAACCCACTGGAAACAAGGACAAGAGGATCAGGGATAAAACTGGTCATGTGGCTGGCCTGGCTAAGTAAAGCAGTGGGCAGCCTAAAGAGCTTTAATACCTATGTTCTGGCTGTGTTCTCCAAACTCCTGGCAAACAACAGGAGATAGTCAAAGAGCTTACCCAGGCAATGTTATCTGTTGTTTAAAGTCTCAGCTTGCTCTCTGGTTGTGTCGTTTGCTGTATCACTTTAACCATTTTGGAGACTTCAGCTTGATTTGTGTGCCTTTTCCTGGAATCTCATACTTGGATCACTTATGTTTTAAATTGCTTTTGGTAGTCTTTTTAAAAAAATCCTGTGCCTCACCAGACAGAAGGGTACGTATTTAGCCATGAGACAAGTCAGGGTGTTGTGTAGGTAGCACGTATTTTGCTTTGGTTGCTTTACTGCTTCTTCCACGTCTCCCCAAATTACCTTTTTGTAGGCAAGTTCTGTGTTCTCTGTACTGGAACATGTGACCCATCCTTTGAATTTCTCTTTCGCTTCTTTCTGGAGATTCTGCATGAGACTTTCCAGATACGTCTGATAGTTCCCTCCTTCCTCATCCACTTGTTTCCCAAGCTCATCCAGGGTGGGAGAATGCACTTCTGCATCTACATAGGAGTTTCGGGACTGGGTGATCATCTCATGTGGGACCTGTGCCACAGAAGGGTGGGAAAACACACAGGGAAGTTCTTACACTGAGAACTATTCCTTAAGGCAATGTGTTTAAAGGATAATGGACCATTCAGTGTCCAATTGCAGTAAGCTATGATCTGTAAAATGGGTACCTATTTCTGTCTGTTTCTTATGCAAGATGAGAAAATAAAACAGTATAGTGAAACAGTCCATGGCTTAGAATAGCACTACTCATGCAGAACCATATTAGACTGTTCAGCTGTATGACAATACACCCATGTTACTCCTCTAGACCCCATAAATGTTGTCCCATGCTTCTGGGGAAGGGAGATACGAGTATTATCTCTCCTCCACCTACAGCGCAAGTAGCTGCAGGAATGACTGCATCTCCCTATGTGACTTTATTACATGACACAGGAATAAAGTGTATCAGCTCTTCCTTTTGAGACAAATAAATTTCAATTAAGATGTTAAAGCATAATTATAAAATTAAATATTAAATCAGCAGATTTTGATTTTAATTAGACTAAAATCTCCTAATTCAGTCATCTGGGTTGAAAACTGCCACCCTGCATTTTCAATAGTTATGTCTTTGAAGGGAACAGTCAGAAATGAGATCAATAAACTTTAGATGAAGCAAGTTTACAAATAAGAGAGGTATCATCAATCTCTGAGCCAGTACAAGACAGAAAATGTAAGCATAAACATAAATACTTCAAAGGATGATGCATTATGTGGCCATGAATAATGCTGTTTGAGTCTCTCACTCACCTCAAAAAGTTTGTTGCATTCCATTATCATGTGAGCAAGTCCCTGAGTAGCTGCCAGGTTTTCACTGAGGTCCTTCTGATCTGGCTTCCCTGTTGCATATTTTTTCTGTATGACTCTGTAATTGAATTCAGTGTCTCAGGTAAAAAGAGCTGAATCTTTTTATTATGAAAGCAAACAGCAGCAGGATGTTCAGAACACCAGAGAGAAAAGCCTATCTTTAGTTTTCATTCATCACAGATTGCTCAGATCGTTGGACTTTTTAAAGGAAAAATGTTTACCTAAAATATTGCTGAGCTAAATGTAAAAGCAGGAAAGGTTATACATGTCCTGCACTAGGTGCTGTACATTTTGAAACTGATTTCTAACAGACATGATGTACAGTGGTTTACATTGTTACTGCTTAAAGCGCTTGCTCAGACACTGGTTATACACGTACATGACCAAGAATCCCAGTGTATCCTGAACCACAAGAGGGGAAAAAAAAAAAGTCAGGAGGGACATCAAGTTGGGATCACTAATATTTAGCGGGGTCTATGCCCTGTTTAGTCTTCACTCACCATGTTACATGCCATCTTGATGTGGCCTGAAAAAATCCTGTTTCCCCAAGTAACAGAACATAGCCAGAAAATGCAGAGTGTAAGACCACTCACTGAAAATCTACATATTAAAATCCTTTAAAACATGGTCAATCTTTGGCTTCAATCAGAGAAAAACAAGGCCCCTTCCCTTCACAGAAGCCAACGGTACTTGCACAAAACTCACTAGCACCCCACTAACACTTTGCATGGAAGGCAGGCACTGCACATCCACAACAGACAGCCAGAAATGCCTGCAGGCTTGTGAAAACATGTCCTGTGCATGTGCAAGTGTGCTTCTGGCTCTGCAGCATAGGCTGTCCACTCTCACTGAAGCCATGCCCTGTGTAACGTGCTGAAAAGCAGATGCTTTGGAAAATGTTACCCTGCATACCTTGAGAAACAATGAAAGCATCACTTTGTGTTAAGGATATGATTATTAATAGTGTTGAGAAGAAACTTACCTTGGTGAGCTTTCTTTCTTCACTATATTGAGGTGAAAGAGGGAAGGGGCCAGACAAACAGCTATGTTCATAGGAGTCATTTGGTTCTCCTCCACAGAGGTGACATCACTCAGGAAGCACAGCAGAGTCTGCAGAACCTCCCGGTTCTCATCAGACATCAGCATGATGGCTGCCTGCACTGCCTGCAGCCGCTGCTCCTTGGGAACATCTGGGGAAAAGCAAGTGATGTTCAGTGGGTCAACTGTAAGATCAGATAAGGATCCAGCAACAAGACAGAGTTAAGCACAGGCATTCACACTCTGGGAATGGCTCTCTGAAGAAGCAGATGACAGGGGACCAAAGGGCAAAGATGAGATGGTTGCTGTAAGGCCATGGTATTTGCTCCTTCATGAAGCACAGTTCACCTAGCCAGTGCATGACATTTCTCTGTTTGTCTGAGAGGCTGTTCTCCCAGAAAGAGACTGAACTTCATTTAAAGTTTATGAAGGGAGAGCAGTACTTATGGTATTTTTCAAGTTCTTTTGTCCCCTGGGAAGACAGTTCAAAAGTCTTCAGGAAAATACTTGTGTCCTAAACCATAAAAGAGTTTAATGAAAGAAGTAATGGATATGCTTAAATAGCACTTCAGACAGATCCATTTCTAAAACTACCATAAGTTTTCTCAGTTTGGACTTGCAGCCCTCCTCTGGGTATTACATATGCTTTATATAATCGAACAGAAGAAGAACAAAAGCAGATTTACAGTAGAGGGAACGGCCAGCTTTTAAGCTCTGCCTGCTAGCCTTGTACAAGCACTTTATTTTAAAAGCTTTCAGACATGAATGACAAACTGAACACAGCCCAGTGCTTCCAATTTTCTAGAAGTGGCAAGGCCAGGTCTTTCTGAGAAGGCAGAGGAGCCTTTGCTAAATCCATGCAACATGTCTTTTCTCTTCACATAATCTCCTGGTACTCCCTCACCTGTACTATGTACTAGTGGGCCTGATGCATAGAGAAGACTTCAAGTCACAGGTAACCATTAGGCAATTGAGAGTTTTAGGGAAATGGAACATATTCCACCAGTGCTATGCCATATAGATTACTACACGAACCATCTCATCCCCAAGCCTCTGTGTTACAGCAAATCAAGCCATTCTAGTTATATAAAAAAGATCTTCGGTGCATCCCAGAAGATCAGAAACCCCTTGCCAATATACCAAGAGAGGAAAAATCCTTCTTAACTTCACATTAATAATTATTTAAACCAGATGAAGGGGAAGAAAAACTCCCAGCTACAGATTTATTTAATTGCAGACATTATGAAATACAGTTGGTATCCCAGCAATTTTCGACATTTTTCTTTCTGTGAAAGGAGGTTTTTCAGTAGTCTAAAACAGAAAAATATGCTTGTTGTTGTTTGCATGGAAAAAAACACACTACTCATTCTTAATCCAAACATTTGTCTCCACTGTCTACAGAGCTCATGTTTTCCTGTTTCCACGTTGGTTCAAAGAGACCCATCCTCAAATCTACCTGAAGTATTTGAAACTACTGGTACAGTTGAAGAAAATCTTTCTTAGCACTTCCTCCCCGCCCCCCCCGTCAGTGTAAAGAAGAGTTCTTCAGACTTCCTACTGCAGTACCACATAGGATTACAGTCAGCCTGTGCCACCATTTACATTTTTCTGTTGGCTGGTAGTGATGTTTCACCCTTTCACCATTCAGCCTCATGGCTGTTGTGAATTCTAATGTCAGGCTCCCGACTCAGACTTGAGGAGTCCTTCCCCAACCCCAGCAACATTGAGATCTGCCACATGTCTCTTCCTGCAGCAAAGGGGTAGTTTACTTGCAGCCTCTCCTGTGCCAAGACAGGGCATTTCCAATTTTCATCAAACAATAGTTTGAAGGTCATTTGTTCCCAGCGACATGTAGAACATGTCCTTATAGTGGATAATCTTCTCCTTGGCCTCTTCGCTACAGAAACAATTGTGATTGCTGTTTTATTACCGCTAAGTGTTGCTGTTGCTTTTCTGAACGAGCTTATCAATGTATTCACAGACAGACAAGAACTGCAACTTGTAACCAGGAAAGAAGAGGGGGAAATGATGTTCCAGGACTAGGTGCCAAATGTTTCATTTCACTTCTGTCCCAAGATGTCATATATGACCAAGTCCACTGAATTTATTTGTAATGCTGCCTCTCACATGCAGTATCACAGCATTTCTCTACCAGTTGCAAGACACTGTTATGTTAAATACATTAGTGACTATGTGCCACAGACAGATTTTTACAGTAAAAGGAGGCAACGGAAGTAACATAAATTCTTTAGCACTGGGATTATACAGTGTTTAAAAATGGCTTTCTATTGTTTTGGCAGCTGAAATGTCTGCAAGTGAAAAGACTAGACACACTTCTCTTTAGCGCATCCAATTATTTCGCTTAGGCTGGCTGGGTACACTGTTCTGTATCTGATAGAGCACTGGCTGACTGGCCTTCATAATGGACACTTTCAGGAAAAACTAATTCCTCTGGCTTCTCAGTATTTTCCTCACTGTTTATTTCTCTCTCAAGTCTGGAGAAAAGATACACAGTCATTTCCTGATTTACAGGGATTTCCATCATTCTGATACATTTGAGCTGCAGTTCTTGCTGAAGGCTGCTTATACCAAAATGAAGAAATCCACTGGCTTTTTTATTTTCTCTATGAGATCCTTACATAAGCTGAATATCTAAATGAAGGCAGCTTGTTTCTTGCATGTAGGCATTACTGACTATAATGAAAAGGTAAATAATCAAAAGTCATGGCAAGTAAGGGGACTGCAAAGGCACATGTTCTTATGGTCAAATAACAATTCTCCATGCCCAGAAGACTCACTTATATTGAGGTGCCTCCCTGTCTGTTCCCCAGAGAGGTGGTAGATGTGCCATCCACAGAGACATTCAAGGCCAGGCTGGATGTGTTTCTGGCCACCCTGATCTAGTTGATGATGTCCCTGCTCATTACAAGGGGGTTGGACTAAATGAGCTCTGAAGGTCCCTCCCAGCCCAGACTGTTCTATGATTCTATGAAATGGGCTTACAAAGAAATCTGTCAAAAACAGGAGTCTTTGCATTTTTTATGTCCATGGCATCCTGTCCTTGTGGCTTCTTTCTGATTGCAAGGCTGATAGTTTCAAATCTTCTCAACATTTGAATGCTTTCTTTCCATTAAAATTGTTAGTATTTTGACACTGAGACCTTTAGGCGGTTCTAAAAATCTCTTAAAGATTTTGAGGGCAGAGAGGTTCTTTGATGCATCTCAAAGGTGAGCAGAAAGAAACCCACACAGTGTTAACATACCAAAATTATTTACAATATTTTTTTATATAGTGTATAATATTTTCTATTTTTTCTAATAATTAAACCACTGAAACTTACATTGGTAGATGTGTAGAAAAGTCTCTCCCAGCTTACTTGTGAGGAGAGGTTCTGGCAAGTCTCTGAAAAACTGCTTTACCATGTCTGCCACATCATATGCTGACTGGTCTTCATAGCTGACATTTTCTGGTGAACTCTCATTCATCTGGCGTAGGGCCTGGATTCGGGATTTCACTCCGGATTTTCGAAACAGCCCCACCTAAAAAGGCACAAAGTTGAACTGAGTAAAAAAAAATTACTTAAAAGAATCTTTCTCTATATAAAATCCATTGCAGGGGATTTTGATCATGACCAAAGCTTGGGTTACTTATTTTACTCTAGATAAGAACATGGAAAAAGTGCAAATGCTGTGGTCATGACTTGCCCACAAGTCTTGTAGGCAAATGCCTGCTCTCATGGCAGGAGTGTAGGAGTTAATAATGCTACTGCTTTGTGTTCTATCCTACAGAGAGTTCAGAGTGCATGTGGTTTCCCTGCTGCCTAAATGGTTTAAGCAAGATGCTCAGCCGATACAAATCAGAGTAGCTTGCTTGGCTTGAGTGATTCTCTGTTGATTTACTCCAGCTGAGAATCTAGTTCCTCATGTTTGTTTCAGTATATATTTTGACGACTAAGAAGAAAATATTATGCTCAGCTAAGTAACAAATGCTGTGGCAAAAGACTACCACATCCTGGTAGAGCCTTACAATCAAGAGCAAATCTATGTTTTCCCCTTCATGCTCTCTGCTTACAACAGTTCCCCCAAATCCCACTCAAAACCCCAATTTAAAGGCAGGGGCCATAAAGGGGATTACTTGTGCTGTGTCACTAAGATACATTTTTATCCTGTTTGCTTTCTACTCTAAAGGAAGCCCTAATTCCTCATATTATGCCTTCAAGGCAGTGCTGCCCTTTTATGTCCTTCTCACCAGCGGAATTCCCCTGGAGCGAATTCCTGAGCCTCAGCCACGTTATTTATTCCCAAAAGGGTTTACAGTGTTTCATTTGAGAAGTGTCAGTACTACTTTCCCTCAGTTCTGCAGGGGAAAAGTTGAAATACTGAGAAAGACCTATGAAAAAAGAGCATTTCTGGTTTGGGATTACAGACTTCTGTTTGTCTGTGCCCACTGACTCACTGGTGGTCAGTTCAGATTTCTGTGTGGCATAGTCCCTCAAGAAAGATGCGTAAAGGCAAGGAAATGATGCCTTCTGGCCTTTTTCCCCCTACTTCTGCCAGCACAGTTGAGATAGGACCCTCCTTTCCCTAGAACACCTCTCAGCTGTTCACCTGCATTTAGGACTTTTCTTAACTCAGACACATATGACACTAATTACATAAATCACACACTCTGGAGCTCTGTGAGGGAATGCATTTATTTATATGGCAAAGAACTGCTACACCAGACCGGCTGGCAGGCAGCTTTTCTGCTATGTCTTCTTATCTATGAATTTAGCACCACTTGTGAGCTAAATTTATGTGTAGGAAGTAGAGAACAGGAGTGTGCCCTGTGTACATCCACTGGTGTACTACATTTCTGTTCACAAGTGAAGCTCTGCTCTTTTTTCTGATAAAAGAATATAAGAAAGTGCATCCAGCTCTTTTAATCTGGTTTTCTATTTCCCTTTCTCCTTTTTCTCTTTCTTGTGCGCTGAAGATGCAGAAGGAAACATGCCAATTCTAAAAAAAAAGAAAAAAAAATAAAGTTTTGGCATGTGGTAGATAAATGTCAGAGCAGAGGCTCAGTTCTCTTCTTTTGATGGAAAGTGTCCTTGCTGGTATAAAGAACCTTAAAAACCTTCTAGCTAAGTCTGATTCGAGAGGTCAGATGTCAAATCTCACCTGTGCAATCTCCTGCTGCACATCATTCTGCTAATCTCAATCTCTGTTTTTGTTTAATGATAATTATCCAAACTCCAATTTCCCTTTATCTTGGAAAAACTTATAATCAAAAGAGGACATTTCTTCACTTCATAGAAAAAAGATGGTTTAGGATCTGCTTGCAATATTACAGACCCATTCTGTAAATAAAATGGGACTATAAATCTAGTGATTTATCAGATGTTAGTCTGGCTCAATCTCTTTATTACCCTCACGCTGTGCATCATCTGCCCTGCAAGTAGCTATATGCTATGTGATAGAAATAAGGATGCAGTCAAAAAAGGCAATGTGGTTTCTGTTTCACAAGTTGAAACTGAATAATATATCCTACAAATAATGGTGAGGCTCCTCATACCCTCTTACATATTTCAGGGCCAGAAGCCAGACCTTACAGTAATTTAGAGCAACCTCAACTTTAACAAGTGCCTGTGGCAGAAGCTCTGGTGTCTGTTGAGGACTCTAGACTGCCTTCTGCAGTCCAAGGAAGAGACACATAAGCAAGACCCTGGCGGAAACCGGAGGCTGCTCAGACCTCTGGCTGGGCATTAAGAGACTGAATTAAATGGAAGAAACAGGAGTGACTGTAAAGCGAAGAAGCTGAATTGCCCAGAGGGTTTTGGCCTAGAAAGGTTTTTGGTGGAAAGATATTTTAAATGGTCCCAATCTGTACTTCTCTTCCTTTATTTGCTATTAAGCATTTTCTCAATTCCACTCTCAGTGCAAACTTAAGCTGAGTTGAAATGGCCCTTCACATAGCTATGACGATTCCCAACAAGTAAAGTTGCCCTCTTGGAGCAGGTATTTGTCTAAGATGGGCTATGGACATTCCTTTTGGCTGCCTCAAATCCCTGAAGAGCTTTTTCTTTCTCTTCAGTTTTGCTTTCCTTTTTACTTTCTTCCTCTCTTACCTGCTCTTTCTTCTTGTTCTGCTTCTTAGCTGATGAGTCCCTCCCCATCCTGACATCTTCTAATCCTGTATCTCCTCCTCCAACTCCATCACTGATTCTAGGCTCACTGCATCACTTTTCTTCCTACACTGGGTTTCCAGGATCAGTATACAAACTGATTCCAGATTATCACAGTGATAACCAGGCATGTTAGCTATTGAATTACTGCTTCGAGTTGTCTATATGCATCTTCCCCTTCCATCCCTTATTAATACAATTCCAATAGGCTACTCATCCCACCCTTTAGCTCCCATCAGAAGAACACATCTCACCTCATTTTTGAGACCCCCGAGTTAGATGTCAAGGTTTGACCGCTACAGGATCTCTTTACAGAGAGAAATGATAGAAAGGATCTGTGCCTTCCCCACTAGCTGTAAAGGGAAATGGTTGTGATTCACAGTAAGGCATTTAGTTTTTACACTAATTTTTAGACTTCCCATTTTGGGGAAGATGACTGTCACCCAACAAACCAGCCTGAACAACAACCAGAATGGTTATCATAAAATGCAAAGATTCAGAATCAGCTATTTCTACCCTTTTTGTGTGCTCAGAGATACAGAAACCAGCAAAGTCTGTGAAGTAAATGCTAGCTGCTCCTTTTGTACTTCCAACTATCTAAAAGCAGTTATGGAAGCGGTCATATGACACGAGGTCAAAAATAACAAAGGACTGAATATAATCTTCCAGAGGGTTTCTCCCAGTTCTATGTTTGTAAAGATACATACCCTCATCCTTGGGGGAAGAACAGTAAAAATATGATTGGTATTTCCCTGTTCTATAGCCAAAGGCAATAAAAAAATCTTAAATACTTTTGAGTATGAGGGTCTCCCTCCTGGCTTGCTGCAGCTAAGCACACTATAAAAGGAAATGTGCCATAATGGCTTTGGCATTGAACCCCTGCTGACCTGACTCTATCTGGATGTATCTGACTTTGTCAACAGAATACTTTGAATATTTTGCTGAGTTTGCTCTCTATTCTTGGACGTTTCTTTCTTTGCTAAGTAAATAAAACCTTTTGTACCATATCTTGTGAAATGGTGAATGTAGTTAACCCTCAGTGGCAACAGTCAAGCATAAGCAGCGCAGATATATGGGTAGAAGCTGAGAGTCCTGATCTCTTCCTAGGTCTGATTCAATAGATATGAAGATCACATGTCATTCTTTGAGGTAGGCTATGGCATACAAATCAGCAAGACTGTTACAGGTGCACAAATTCAACAGATAAGCTGGATACAAATCTCAAAATTCAAAACCATTAGTATTGGCATCAAGTATCAAATCACTAGAGGAGATCTGGGTCCAACATGAGACGTAACAACCTTCAAATAACTCTGGTACCACATACAAAAAGGTTCACCGCTGCTTACTTAGCGCGGCTTTTCAGAAAAAATCGACCAAGTCCCTGGAGTAACGTTTATACCTGATCCAGACAGTTGCTTCGTAAGTAGCGTAGAGCTTGTTGTATGCTCTGGGGAAGAGGCTGCCCTGTTCTCTGGACGTGAACTATCAGAGGCACACCAAAGACATTCTTGTCCTTGTAGTCAGGGACTTTCATCCTCTTCATGAACTTTGGCACAGACCTGAAAAACATAAACAGGTTGCATGAAAGTATCAGAATATTTACACAGTCTCTCTGAGTAACGCTACTGGCAGAAAGGGGTGACTGGGGCTTTTTTTATGAGGGTGGTGAAATGATGTTTAATGTATAATACATGGACACTTTACAATCAGTATAATTGATTGATTTCTTGACAACTTTTAAAAGTAGTTGGCCCTGGCACTAAGATATAGCATAATAATCTGCTCTAACAAACAACTTTTACTATGCAGTTGTCATCCAGCTGAAGCCAACATGGTTTATAGCATCTGTTAGGGACTCAAACGAATGGCACAGCAAAGCATACTGGAGAGAGTATCTAAAAGAAAAGGAGATTCAGTCCTTTAACAAGCTGAATGATATTTATACTACTGGTTACATGATTTAGTATTTCTATTGACTAACAATTTACAGTAATAAATGATGGTGGGAAATCTGTATGTGCCAGATTCATCCTGTTGTCATGATTTATTTTAGTTGAGTAACTTGAGTGAAGCTGGTGAACTTGCTTTCTTTCCAAAGTGATGGTGAAAAGGAGAACAAACTGGGTACCCTTTGTGGGAGTCACTACTGCAGTGGAATTTAAAAAAAAAGAAAAGCTGACCTGAATGTGACAAAGATTGTTCTCATCTGTGTGGGAAGGAGATAAAACTTGGATGAAATGACCTACTGAAGAGTACAGCATATAACTATACAGCTATTTAGAGTCCCACTCTCATAAATCCTTAGAGACTGATTATACAAACTGAGGAAGTACTTGTCAGGAGGTAAATCTCTGCCCAAACCAGAATCTAGAATTTGCTGTATTCTAGTCTTCTTATTTGACGTTAGTTAAGGTGAGATTCATTTCAGTACAGATGTTTTCAACTAGCTGCAGGGGGCTGTACCAAAGGAGAACAGCGATCTGAGGGTTCATCTTAATGAATTTTAGCTCTCTGATGAAGATTTAGAAAGAGTTAGCAGTCCAGGCTGGCTCTATACGCACTGTAGGGTGAGGTATCTCTACAGGGTGACCCAAACCCTCAGCCTTGGATAGACTCAGGTGCCTTTGGAGTTGTCTGTCATTTTCTACTGACCACAGACAGCCAATCCTACTTGCTCAGATTAGATTTACAGCTTTTTGGAGTGGCTGATGTCAGTGAGGTGAATTTCACTTGTAGTCCCTTGTATTGGTTTTTCCATTTGTAAAGGAAAACTGGTCTTATCTAGCTCACAGCTGAATTTAGTAGGATTTTGGTCAAGTGCTTTGAACATGGAAATCACAATGTAAATGTCAAGTCATACTGGTTTTGGACTCAGTGTCTCTGTGTAGTAGGGAAAATGTCTGTTATCTTTTTGATTATTTCTCACATACTTATATCTCCTGTCTACACTCATTTCTATTCTTGTATATACCAGTCTGCATGGCCCAATAGGGTTCATATACTATTAAACATGCAGGTTTCTGTGGCATGTTGCTAAGGAAGGAGCCAAAATGCCAGCATTCATGTCCATCTGCCCTTTGCCCCCTCTCTGAGTGACCAGGTAGCTGTTACAGCTGCTAAGGCTGAAAGCTACCTCTAATGTGTCCAGGCCTAGGCTAACGCTTGCATCTTTTGATCTGCAAAGTCCCATAACTGTTCTAACCCTTATTTTAAAGCACAAACAAAACAATATCGAATACATGAAGTATCAGCACCAGCTGTTTCTTTTCGAATCGCAAAATGAATTCTGGGGAAGACTCACTGCACACATCTCCTACTTTTAATCACTCTCTCCTACTCCTGTTTATTTTTCTGGAACTGGAGTGTTGTTAGAGAGGCCAGGGTTGTCTCCCTGTTACAGAACAGGAATGAAGTCAGATCTCCAGGATCTATTTCTTACCTTGTCATTGACTCCCTAGGCAGCAATGGATTAAAAGGGACAGTTTCAAATTCTACAGTTGAAGTGAATTGTTCCTCCTAATTACATTTACTGAATTTACTATCAGAATAACAGACTTAGGAGAAACTATTTCCTTCTAAAAATATCTTTTTTCCAGTTATTGATGGTACTCACCAGGTCCAGCCATGTTTGTTTGACATGGAGTACTTTTCCATGATGGCAGTAAGGCGAAGCAAAGAGAATTTCTGCAGCAGATTCAGTTGAGCTGCTGACTGATTGCTGATGTGAAGTGATGCGATGGAGTGGCTTTGGTGATGAGAGATTTGGAAACTATGCCATCGTAATCGCCTTTAGCAAAGGAAACAATACAAAAATTGTGCAGAAGAAGATGGTATACTGTGAGATAGAGCTGGGCAATATATAAAACGTATATAAACATACATTATGGCTTATGATGTGTCAACTGAAAGAAAATGTAACTTGGAGGCAAATAAAACAATTTGCTTAATCTCTTTAATTTTGGAAATGCCCAGGTTTTGACTTTTAACTTTAAATTCACAAGCGGGTGTGGGTCCTGTCCGTGTACTGAGAGAAGCAGCGCTGCCTGCTATGCCCTTTAGCCCACAAATTTCTAACAGGATGTGGGACACCCAGATTCAAATGTTCTCTCCCTGACTCAGAACCAGGATTTGATGCCTGGTCCCTCACCTCCTAGGGGACTGGCCTGACCACCAAGGTATTTGGAGATGAAGTTCTCCAAATATCTCTATTATTAAATACTGAAGGATTTTTTGAAGAAAGGATTGAACCCTGTGTCTCCCTGGCAAGAGCCGTAAGCACAAAGCTATGAAGCCACTCACATCTTCTCTTTATTCCAATGCACTTTCTCTATATACTGGATACATCAGAAAAAACTCATTTCAGTTTCTTGTTTTGCTAAACATGGATTCTAGCTCAAATCCTAAAAACTTTGGCACTGATCATTTATTCAGTAGTTCTCTCAAGTTCACTTGCTTGTGATGGTGGTGAGCAAGCAAAGGCAGCAGTAAACCATGGCATGGCAGAATCCTCTTTGAGGACATGACAAGACCAATGGCAGAACAGAAAATACTGAGTATTTTTTCACTGCTTTTTCACATACAAAGCCACCATATACACAGGCCTATGGGTCTAAAAAGGCCTTAACCCAGGGCCATGCTTCCTTGGCTCGACTCATCCCCCTGACTTAAAACAGGTCTGCAAACCTTTCACTTTTATTAAGAAGTTCATTGTACACCATCATTTCATGCCATCATATACGGGTCTGGGGCAGGGTAGCGAAATTCTCTTTGAGCACAAAAGGACACATTTTTAAAGCAGACCAGTGAATAAAAAAAGTGTACAAGGCTACTGATGCATAAATACTGGGGTGCATAACTTCAAAAGACAAACTGAAAATATATCTTACAACATATACTGCGTAAATAGTGGATCAAGAGAGAAAAAAGTGCCTTAGTTTGCTCTCTTAAACCAGTTCTTCATTGATTGCAAGTAAGAATTTCCATAGCAGGATGTCCCTTCTTCCAGAGTCACACCCTTTCCTGGAAAGTCCAAATCCCCATACAGGGTAAGTACAACTGCAATTATACCCTGCACCTTCTGACTCCCATTATATTGTATGTCAGTCTATGGATTTGTATACAAATTTTTGCTACCTACCTGCTTGGCCTTGTGAGTGATGCTCCCACCCCAGAGTCTCTCCTGTCCCTAACAACAGTGGCTTCGGATTCATTCAGAGATGTTCCATCTCTGTCCATGTCACTCGGTGTGATTCGGCCATCAGAAACAGAGTTTCCTTCTAAATCAAGAGTGATCTGTGTGGGCGACTGGAAAGGCAACGATGGAGATTCCCTGACTGAAACATCATTGACTGGCAGAACTGGTAACACATTCTTTGACCAGCCATCTACCACCTCCTGGAGTCCATTGACATGTTGCAAAATGTCATCTAAATGAGGAAAAAGTACATCTTTCTCTAAGTCCAGGAGGTCGCCAGTACTAGCATACAAGTGGGAACCTGGCACATTGTCATAAATACTAATTCTGCTCTCTTTAGGACAGCAAGCCATCAATCCAGACTCTTTTGGAGTAGAGCAGTTCTGCTTCCCCAAAGAAATGCTGCCTGTCCTCCAGTTTACACTGTTACTGTTGTCTGTAGGTGAGAGGCTTTCAATAGAAAGTGCCTTTGGAAAGGTCCCCGGTTTGTGATCCTTGGGAATATGCACAACCAAGTTCTCTTGGGAATGAAATTCATTTTTGCGGTTTTGGTCGACCACTTGCCGTAAGGCTGTTCCTGACAGAATATCCAGGTCCTCCAGGTACATTCCACCTCTCTTGTTTGCTTCATGGCATTTGCGTTCCTTCAGACACGGTGTGCTCACCCCACTGCTGCTGTTTTCGGACTGGCTGCTGTCACTGCTGGATTTGGCAGAAAAGGAAAGTCCTCTTTTGATTGAATCCTGTCCTAAGTTTTTGAGATCGCCATTGACTATCTGTACACAGTGCATATCTTTCAGGGACTTTGGCTCATACTGGAGAACAGGTCCACTTATCTCTAGAGGACCCGTTCTTCCTGAGCCTTTTACTTTCCCATGCACACCTTTTGCTTTTAGTGTCTCCATACGTTTCAGAAAGGTTTTTGCTTTGGTTCGTGTTGGTTTGTCATTCTTCAGGTTGTCCTTGGGGGGCAAGGCAGTGTTTATGACAGTGTAGTCTTGCAACAGCGTGCCTTCTACATCATGCTGGCCAGAGCTGTCGCAGGTCTCCCTGACAGCACTGCTGATGCCAGATTGACTCCTGTTGTCACTTCCCCCACTGCTCTCGCTGTGAATAGAAGATACCTCAGGTTCACTCAGATCTGTGAGGACGCTCTCGCTGCTTGTTGTATTTTTCATTTTAATGTCCCCAGAAGATCCATGTCTGTCTGACTGGTGAAGCAAAGCATCAATATCATCCACCCGAGACCATCGTCTGCTGGTTCGTTGGAAAGTCCATTTATTACTGATAGCACAGAGGTCTTCTTCATCTGAATCTTCACTCTGGAAAACAGCAAGTGGCACATGTTAAAAGCAGGTGCTTTTACTTGTTATTTGAATTAATGTGATTGATTGTGCTGTTCCATGTGAATGACAGGTGGCAAAGTCTCCTTGATCCTAGTTTATGAAAGATTGGTCATCAGCCCTTTCATAACAGCGTTTTTCATTTAATTGTGAAGACTGAATCAAGAATCTTTACACATAAGGAATAAAAGCCTGCTCTATGTTAGGGAGCTCATGAGTTCCATCAATACCTCTTGGTTTCTGCAGGGCAGATTGCCTGTGCACTGAACTGCCCATAGTGACTGTTTAGGAAAAAATGGGGTTGAAAGGTCCAAGCAGAGGGATCCTGACTTGCAGGGATGGTGTTAACATACATGGTAAAGACTGGGAAGTAGCTGGATACTATAGCAATATGAGACATCTAAGAAACCTACACAGCAAATATCTGGTGCTACACTTAGTTTTGCAGTGAGAACTAAGGAAACATCTATAAACTTCACAGACCAGGTACATCCAACAAGATTTATGTTTCAGGAACACATAAAAAGCCATGATGCTTAAAATAATGATTAAAAAAGAAACATTTGGAGGTATTTCTTAGGGCAGGTCTGGGCGCAGGCAGAGGAAGGCAGTGAAGGTAGCCGTGGAGGTTTGGGGTGGAGGACCAGTCAGACTCAGTCCTGGGTAGATGGGGTACCATCTACAGCTGAGGTGAGCTTTTGTACAGCGGCAACTGCTATTTTCATTGCTTCTGCCATCAGAGGTACCTCAACCTTGATGACCTGCAGCCTGCCCCACTGCCTCTGGCTTCTCCTGAACTCTCCAGAGGCAGCAGCAGCCCCACAGCCTTTCCTCATCCTCTGCCTGAGGCATGCAGAACTGCACTATCTGTTTAGGCAGCTCCACGACTACTCTGCAATGCAGACAAAGTGCACCTTGAAAAAAGATTGGATAAAAAAGTTCTCCCTATGACTTTTTTCTCATCTGTTTGCTCAAACAAAAAAGATACATCTTCAGCAAGAAGCAAGCAGTACTGAACTTGACGTTCTCTGAGGATGCGAAGCCTTCAGTTGCTAATGAGTATCCTTGCCCTGACTTTGAACTGGATTTATACTGCATTATTCTTGTAGATTTGTTTTAAAGCAGGACAAACTAACTTCACCTACATGACATCCAAGCAGCTCTTCACATTCTTGGAAGCAGTATGAAGGCAGTAAAATATGACAGGCTGTCAGACTAAAATGAGGCGCTAAACCAGAAAGACTATTTTGGGACTGGAAAAACTCTCATTTTAAAAGTCTATTATTAGAAGTATTTTTCCACGAAGTTTTGATGGCAAAGTTATCTCCCATCTCTGACTAGATCTCTGCTGGCCTGTCTAATTGAAAAATGTAAACCAAATTTTACAAGAAAGCCCAAAACTTAAATAATGCAAAACCTCAGAAGAGGGGTTTAGTAGCATGCCCAGTCTCACTCACGCCATAAGCTTTTGCCAGTTTATCACCTCAAGTTGGCCAAATGTTTTAGATCATGTCCAAAACATAAAATATAGCTATAAAATTTTAGGCTCAGTCATTCCTCTTTTATCTGCTAATGTCGCTAACGTCAAAGTGTGCAGTACTCCTGCCACTGATGTTAGTTCACAGGAATAAATGGAAACCCTAGTTCTGTGGCTAGAGAGAAAAAGGAAGCAGCTAGTGAAGCATCAGGAAACGGGTTAGAAAAGGCTAATACTGCTTTGGCCATTTTGTCTGTGGGGAAGAAACAGCTTATCAAGGAGCTCTACCTCCGTTTTAGCTTCACAGTGTACTGTATGCTTATACGGGTGAAGGACTGCACAGACTGAGGCACTTAAAAATCCATCTATTGTAGTCTTATTAGAGCCACAAAGTGGATATTCTAAAAACCTCAAGGTTCTGTTCTGTTTAATATTTAGCAGTGATAATTGTATCTACAAAGCATACCACCACCCAAGCCAATAGGATGGCATCAGCCAATAGGATAAAAATGCATTTTCTTAATTGTTGAACATCTCAATATGCCAAAGGGACCTTAAAGAAGATTTTTGGCTGACACAAACCCCTGTAGCTGCACTGCCATTACTCTATGAGCTGACAGGATTTAACCTGCATTTTCTACAAACTGGAATCGATAAAACTAGCCAAAGTGGTGGAGATATTGTAAAAAACGCCATAAGGAGAGCAGAGCAGGAGACGGAAACAAACAAATTTAGCAGTGAATATACTTTAAATCATTTTTAGAGGAAAATAAGTTTTGATTTTATTCTTTTTTTGAGAAAGTAGAGATGAACATGAATGGATATTGGTAGTAACCAATTTTTGCCTCTAATGACACAAAGATAGGATTACAGTCTGCCCAAGAACCACTCAGAAAATACAGACAGTTTTTGGTGTTGAAATTGGCAGCTTTATAGGAAAAAAAAAAAAGGCTTAGCTTTGTGTTTTTGTGTTCGTTTGGGGCTTTTTTTTTTTTCTTTTTTTTAATTGGCAATGAAAATGCTTGTGTTTTATCACAAGCAAAATTAAACAAATGAAATATCTAGATACTGAAATGCTGTCATGATGACTCACTCCAGATTTGGCTGACTGTGAGTCCTGTGACATAATGTGCTTTTCTTTTGATGGAATTAGTAGAAATTCTGGAAACCACGGACATCCTGAATAACCCACTGTTCTTGTTAGATACCAGAGTGCCCTGACAAATGAGACCGTCCTGAAAAAAATGCAGAGAGTACTTTGACAATTGACATGTCACCAGCTATGGGGACAGTGGATCAAGAGTTGGTTCGAAAGCAACAATTAGTTTCACACAGGCAGAGCAAACATCTTGGAGCAGTGATTATATACCTCTACTGACCTAGGGTGAAATCAAGTGCATAGCTTTGGAGCATATTCAAGAGTCCATTTAATACTACTATGTTTGGGAAGACAAGAAGGGGCAAGTTTCTTGAGGAGTGACTGACAACACTTGCCAAAGAGAAAGAGGTTTTGATTCACAGATTTGTCACAGTTGATTTAAAATAGTACAGCTTTTTGACTGAGAGTGTACTCATCTGAGATACACGAGGGTAACAAAAGGCAAAAAGTGGGTTTGTTTGCGGTGGAATTCTGCCACATTTTTCCAGCTGGGGGCAGGAATTCCCATAAATCGACAGCTGCAGAAGGCAGTTAATCCAAAGGCTAATCTCTGTCTGTCCAAATCGCTTATGGACATATTTGCAACACATACACAAGGATTTCTGTATGTATCTCGATGAAGCCAAAGGGAAGAGAGCAGCCTACAGCACAAATAGTTTGGGTGGGAGAGCAGGCGGTGGGAAATGCTCACACTGCGCTGGCTTTCACAGTAACCTTGCCTGGCAGCTCGCTTGACCGTATTTTGATGAACCACTCAAGCACCTGTGCTAGTCATGTGCAAACCTGTTATGTTGAACCTCCAAAGCAAGCTGATTTTGCATTTCATTTGGTTCAGCATTCAACGGCAGACCCGATTTCTGGCTTTTACACATGCATTTATATTTCTTCCTGTCAGCAGTCTCTTCTCCCTCTTCTGTCCCCTACACTCTTCTCCTTTCAGTTGCTCTGTATCTGTTGTGTCAAATCTCCTTCATCCTCTCTTTTTCTGCTGTATTCTGATTCTCCCTGGCCTCATGCAGGTATGGACCCAACTAGCTTCTATCCCCCTGAAAAAAGTATGGCAGTCTGACTTCCACAGTGAATAATGGTCATCTGCAAAGAGATCAGCTGAGGGCTTAAATCTATTCAAAGCAGGGAGGAGTGGCAGCAAAATTAGTAAAACCCAAAGATAAGAAAATTCTTTTTTTAAACCAACATAATCAGACACTTACAGAAGCAAGTAGGCAAGCAAGCGTACAAACCTCACACCAAACCCAAAATATCTGTTGAACAGAAGAAGGGAAGGAACTGAACAAAATATCCAAAGGACAATCAGCATTCACCTATATGTTGCCTTTTGTACTTGTCTCTTGTGCAACTCCACTATTTCAGCTTAAACACAAGTCCATGAGTTCATGGATGCAAACCAGCCACCACTGCAAGCAGGTCAATGACACGATCAATTGAGTTAGTTTCTGCTGAAGCAGCTCAGCCTCTTCCTGTAGTGCCTACCTGCCCAGATGATAAAATTATTGTGTAGTCAGAGGAAATTACTGTTCCCTCTCTCAGGTATGATGTGGGTGTTTGATGTGGAAAGTATTGACACTTATCAGACAAGAAAAAGCCATCAGGTCTGAAGCAGTGGAGAGAAGAGGTCTCCGTGACTTGAGTGAATGGACAAAATGCAAGCTAAAGAGGCTACATACACTGAGGAACAAATGGGCACATGCCAGAGGTAAAATACCCAGACATTAAAACCATCCCCTATTCAAATTCCCTCAAACATTGAATAGAGTATAAATAGACTGAATCTGTAAAGACACCAAAAATGCAGCTCTCAGAGGCAGTTTTTAAAGAGCATTAGACAAACGCTCTTAGGAAGGAAAAACAGGCACCAAGATTTCTGAGTCAACAACTACAACTGTACACTACTGAAGGGCTTGGGGGATTTTGTGACCAGAAAACCAAACATTCAACAGTTAATGCTGGACATGTTACAAAACTCTCAAAATCAATAAGCAGTTTCTGCAGTCCTCGCTGAAAACCTTTAAGCTCAAAAATTCCCATGTTACACAGGAGTTTGGAAGGATGAGAGTTTATTTTCATATTCTTAACTGTGAATAAGTCAGCACAAGAAATAAATGATATTGTTTCAATCCAAGCAGCTTCCATTTTTTTTCCGAGCAGGATTTTCCATTCTGTACTCACACGGCATTGGCAAACAAGCCAGCCTAATGAAACCACACTGTCTCTTTACCCTCTAACTGGAGTTGCATGTATGTAAAGTTTTAAGTACTGTGTGTGCCCTTTTAACACACGTAGCATTGTTTCTGTTGTATTAGTCACAGGTTTTTTCTGTTTTATGTATAATTTCAATATTCAGCAATTCACATTACCACGTGTCCAGATAATCCTGAAATATGTTCAAAGTCAAATATGCTTAACTTGCTTTTAAAAGCATTACTGACTAAAAGGCTAAATTAGGGAGGTTTTATCAGAAAAGGCAGCGCAAAGCCAGCACATTTCATGCAGTTTCCTTACCTTTTTTCTTTGGAAGTTCACATCGAGTTTCATTGAGGCGCACTTGTTCAGTGTGTTCAGTCGTCTACAGGGCAAAGCAAATTCAAAAGATTAGCAGCCTCTGATTAAAGGGCATGAGTTTTCGTAAGTTCAAAAGCTTTTCTCTTATCTGCCAACTGCATACAACAGGCTTCAGAAATGACAACAGTCATATTATTATAGGATATAAGACCATTGCATTAAAAGGGAATCATAACTTTATTTAATTGCCAGGTTTTGTACATTGCTTTTTAATTCATAAACATTTAAGTACTTAGCAAAGGAAACAGGTATAAACAAACACATCTGATGGCTGGGGAAATTACAAGAGAAGAAGGAGGTAAATTGCCTTCTGCGGGACTGTAACATAATTGGTCTAATATGTGGATTTCAAAGCACTGGTAAAAGACAGAGGAAAAAGATGCAGCTCCTTGCTTCAGGAACTTTAAAATGTCCTCTGAAAAGCTGACCGAAAGAATAACTTTTAGCAGTTAAATGTCTATCCACAGCCCATAGTTCCTTTCCCACACCTGTGGATCATATATACAGGTTAACACACCCAATGTAAGAAATCTAACATCTTTAAATAAATGGTTGGTAATGATATTACGCTGGAGGAAAGGAATTACATCCAGAGACCTTGACACGCTTGTGAGGTGGGCTGATGCCAACCTTATGAAGTTTAACCATGCCAAGTGCAAGGTCCTACA
>WYDI02024979.1:0-81568 GCA_009867235.2 Psittacus erithacus | reverse complement strand
AAATAAAATAAAATAAAATAAAATATAAATACTGATGATTTTGTCCCTGAATATATATATATATATATATATGTATTTTCACTCTTTCTATGACTGTTAACTTCTAAAATAAAATTGTCTGGCTACGTGTAGGATGAACTTTTCCTATTTCAGTTTTGAGGGATTAATTTACTAGAGCTTTAACTGACTGGCTCTTAGGAACGGCTACAGGGCTTCTAGCTAAGTTACGTGGCAGTAATTAACATCACTTTTGTCTTGAAACAGTCCTAACCTTCCCCATGTGGTAATACTCCAGAGAACAAGGTATTAGGAGCATCATTAAAATATACCAGCTAAATAAAAGATTGAGCCCGTACCCAGTCTGTCGAATAGCAAAGCAAAACTACAGTGGGATGCTTCTCTAACCTTATTTTGCTTGAACAAATACCATTTCTGAGCTTAGTCAGTGGCAGGTGCTTTATTTCAATAGCAAAGTGTTTTTCTACCTGTTACAGCTACTGGGTTTACCCTGCTAAAATCCTTTTCACTCAACATCCACTGGGTTGCATCTGAATGCTGCTCACAGTTTTGGGCATCCCAGTGCAAGGCAGATAACCTAAGAAACATCCAGCAGAAGATAACATGATGGTGAACACTTGCCCTGGGAGGAGAAACTGAGGAGTTGGGCTTATTCAGCCTGGAGAAGAGGCAGCTTCAGGGGTTGCCGACAGCAGCCCCTACCCATGCATGCAGGAAGGGATTTAAGGAGGCACAGCCAGGCTCTTTATGGAGGTGTATAGCTGAGAAACAGCAAAAAAAGATCATAAACTGGAGTAGGACAGGTTCAGACTTGATGAAAGGAAAGATTTCTGCGCAAGGGCAGCTAAACAGTGGAGGAGCAGGTTGCTCAGAGAGGCTGCGTAGTCCCAATCTTCAGAGGTTTTCCAGAACCATCTGACAGAGCCCTGAGCAGTCTGCCTGAGTGTGAGCTGACTGCTTTGAGAAGGAGCTGGACGGGAGACCTGGCAAGTAGAGACCTTGCAAGGTCCCTTCCTGTGTTATCCTTTCACTCTGTGAGTCTTATTCAGCCCTGCCAATTTAAGGCTCTGATATGAGGCTGGATTTCTAGAGTTATCTGCCAAGCTAAACTGAACACATTAGATAGAGAAAGCATAAGAATACAATAAACATTGAACATCATAATGGCTTTTTTACTCAAATACTTTTCAGACTGCTATCATTCTTGAAATGTGGACTTTGGAAGATCTGAACAGTTCTGAAATAATATTCATGAAGTCATATGTATTCTTATTTAAGGGACAGTTCTGTCTTGGAAGTTTTCCCATGAAAATAACTCTTCATTACAGTGTTTTGCATCATTGAAATTCCCTCTTTCTAAGAAACAATATTCTTTAGAGATCAGGAAAATGCTTATTTTCTTTTTTCTTTTCTTTTTAGTGTCATCAAAATGCTTCTCAATCACTTTCTCTTCTGGATATTGAGAAAATTAGTTAAAGTAAATGTTCTCCAGAAGATTAGAGATCTTAGGGTCATAATCAGTTTGCATGACTTTGCATGGTCTGAGATAAATCGTTATGTGGCCACTTTGTTTTTCATGAGTATATTAAAACCAGATGTGAGTTGCTGAGTCAGCTTTGATACAGTAGCACAATTACACTTTCCAGGAAACAAATGATTATCATCCATAATTATATTTTTCAAACCTAAGATAAGCAACTGAAACCAGAAGAAGAAAACTGTGAACTTGTGTAGTTTCCGCTAGACATAGGAGATCAGCCTCGTTCCTTATGAAAGAACATAGCTCTCAACTAAGCAAAGCACTGGTCTTACAAAAGCTAAAATATCAGTAGAGATCATATAGCAAATATTAACTGTATAATGTGAAATCTTATGAAAGATCTGGAAGAGATTTCAGGAAGGAATATCAGCTCTGCCTGTGTCATTTTCTGACAGATGTTTATCAACCCTGTCAGAAAAAATTTTATTAGTAATAGATATTATTTTGTCTCCTCAGACAGCCTCTTTTGGTATTTCAATGCCATTACTATTGAAAAGTTTCCCTTGATATACCTCTTAAGCTTCCTGTGCTGTAATGTAAGTGTATTGTTTTTTGCCCCACTCACACCAAATATGCAATGGAGTTTAAACACATCCTCTTGATAGTTGTCATTTATATTCAAACACCCCTCTTATATCTACCCTCAGCTTTATTTCCCCACTGGTCAAGCAATCCTAATTCTTTCTACCTTTCCTAGTACTAAGTTTCTACTTGTTCTTTGTGTTTTCCTAATGGGTCCACATCCTTCTTGAATGGTAGTGCTTAAGCCAAATCACCATACTCCAGCTAAAGACACACTGGTTCCAGTAGTACAAGCTCTGTATCACAGATTTTGCATGCAACACTTTTGGTCACCTCTCCCAATGTGAACTTGTCTTTTCCACAACTGGATGATTCTGCAGTCTCATTTTCAGCTTCTTTGAAGTCCTCATCTGTCTTGCATTCTTTCTGTCAACACAGTCCATCCCCATCCTACATTTCTCAAGCTAGCTTTTCCTGCCCTGTATCCTTAATGAATTCCATCATGCATTTCAGACCATTTTTCAAATATACCTAGCAGTTTTTTAGTTCTAACCCTATGCTTGTCTGGTTTTTCCTCTAATTCAACAAGGAAAAATGATGAACACCATGGACCCTAAATAGGCACATGCAGAAATCCAGTTGATACCTAAATCAGTTTTGACAGGAAATCGTGGATAAGCATATTCCCATAACAGTTTTCTTAGTGGATATGTGCTTTCTTAGGTCCCATCGATCTGAAAAACATATGCACTGTCTTAATATTACACTTTGTGGTCATTTCTGCTACATGCTTCAACAGAAAAGGGCTTGTGAGGACTTCTAACGAAAACTGATGTTAAAAGAGCTTGAATGAAAAGACATCTTTATTGAAAACTCACTCAAAACTACAATGGAAAGGATAAAGAGTTACGCAACTGCAAAAGAAGAATTACGGAGCTTGTTATTTTGTTTCTTTTTTGATATTACAGGAGTACTTACATGATTCTAAATTTTCTCTGATTTCAAGGGAAGTGCTTGCTGAGGAATATAATCTGGTAACAAAATTGGTCTTACAGAAACATGATGTGGCAAAACCTGGTGGAAGATTTACAGTGTGCTGTTTCTCTCGTGACAGAGAATTAAGACATAACTCTGGTTTCTTATAGCTGACTCTTGCTAGTCTTAATTTTCATTCAAGAGAAACCTAGAGATGCAATTTTCTTTATGTTCAGTAGAAAATAAAAAAGAATATATATATAAAAAATGAATAGGAACTGTTGAGGAAGGACAGAAATGAAGGCTGAGGAAAACAAAATGGGTGAATTGAAAACGTGAGAGTCTGTGAAGTGGATTCCACCTCTTAGGACTTCATTGTCTCACAGATTAGGTGTCAACTCAGACCAGAACTTGTCCAAAAATAATTTCCAAGCATAAAGCTGCCTCTTCAGAAGCAAAGCTATGCAAATAGCTGCTACCGACCATCAACTGCCATTTCAGCTTTTGGAATTGCAACTAAAATTTTTACTTAAAAAAATGAAATACTAAATCAATATCCAAATGACATTTTTTATACCTTCCTCCAGACCACCCAAGTATAGCTGGAATGATGAATAAAGCATGCATGGAAAACAGAAACAACCACCTCAGAATAACCATTAACTCACAGATTAAGGCTGAACTCAGAGAGGAATTCTGCTTTCAAAATATGGCATTTTAAATGAGTGCATAGAGTCTTGCTTTTAAGGCATTCATTCTTTTATGGGCTCTGCTCACAGGTCCAAGAAGGCAATAGTTTGCTGACAGACCTGAAGGAATAATTGGAGGCAGAGGCTCCTCAGGCAGGAAAACAACCACCACTCATGAAGATTTATTTTCCACTAGAAACAGAGAGAAATAAAATCACCACCATGTCACTTCCTTGAGCCTGACAGACATTATTAACAAGCTTAAATATGAATGCACAAAATAAATCATTAATTTCTAAATTTATGGCAAGATCTGTCATGAAGTAGTGGGACAATTGCTAGGATGATCAAAAATTTTCTTCATCTTAGAAAAGCAAACCTTTTTGAAAGACCTAATGTTTTCTCCAAGCAGAGTGTATTTCCTCCTCTCTCCTTCTTATTCTCTGCCTTTAATTGTCAGTAGAAAGATGATGAGTTGAATCAGGTTTTCTGGATGACTACAGTTGTACAGCTGGTGAACAAACAGCTGTTCTTGATCAAACAGAACATCCTTCTCTAACAACTTGGAAACTACCACTGCTGCTTAAACTATGCCACATACAATAAAAATCTCTTAAACCATACATACCTCAAGTATTCAGTAAATATTAAGTTGAAAAACAAAAACAAGGGAAGGTCTACCATATGTGGACCATTCACCATTTATTGGTAGAGAAAGTTGTAGCAGGATTTTAAAGTCATTTATAAAAGCAAGTGCAAAAGTAAAACATTGGTTGAGAACAGGGATTTAGGCAGAGGAATACTGAGTTTTGTAACAAAGCTTTTAGGCAGCCTGTCACCTAATAGACTGGTTCAGACTTCCTTGTACAATACCTGTGGAAACAAAGCGCCTTAACAGCCACCAAGCTGAGAGGAGCCGCTCCAATATATCTATTGAATTGGGAATCATGGAAAGTAAGGTGAGAGAATGACTATTCATGCTGGCAGAGTACATGCTTAAAATGGACACTGAGCAGCTCTTGATTCTTCAGTGCGATTGGGCTGAAGTCCTTCAGAAATGCAGGAATGGGGACTCTTTACTAGTAGATATTTCAGGTTTTGCAAAGCAAGAGGGCAGCTGCATGGGGGGGGGGGGATTTTTTATGGGGGATTCTATATCAGGGATGATACCTGAAAGTTGGGTAGTAATGTTTTAATAAGCTGTCTCCTATACATGTTGTCTACAAGGTTCACTTGCAGATTTAGTCCTTAATTTATAAATTCTGTGTTCAAGTGCTAAACTTTCACATCTGATTTGAGCTATGAACTGTTATTTTTAGCTGATTGTTTTACACAAGACATTCTTTTTCCATGTTCTGTGACTAATGTATTGAATGACGTAGCACAGCTCAGTTCCCTAATTGCACATAGCTGTAATAAACTGGCCTGATATAAATGTGATTAAAATTAAACCCATTCTGTATTCAGTGTGATTTTAAATGTTGCTTAGGTATGCATTTCCTTCCCAATGCACCTAACCCGACTTCTACAGTTGCCCAAAGTCTGACTGAGTTCAAGCAATCTGAATAAAAATCTGGTTTATAATTCAACAAGTTAATTATGAACAGACTTCTACATGCTCCCAACTGGCTCAAATCTTGGTTTGACCCTGGGTTTTAAAAAGTAAGACAACTATATGAGTATGTAGTGTATAAAATGAAACAAAAGAAAAAGTATGCAACCGGGGAAAAAAGGTCAAAAACTCCAGTAACGTCCTGTGCCTAGGAAGTAATCTTGAGCATTATTAGAAAGCCAACACTGTAATTTAATTCAACAGGAAAAAAGAATAAGCAAAAGAGAAAGCTTACTTAATATCTTATCACACCAAAATTAGTCCCAGAGCTGGTTGTCAGATTATCCAGGGTGAGAGTCAAGCACTGTAAACTAATGTAACTTGAACTAATCTTATACAGCGCTGTGGAATAACCATAAATTACTGAGAGCCTGCGAATTGTCACCTCATGAACTGCAAAGAGGTTTCTTAATTTCATTCTGGTTTTGTGTCTGAACTCCATTTCTTTCCCATCCTGTTTCTCTAATTCGTGCAAAACGACATGAGAATTATACCTTGTGTATTTCACAAAGCCTGTTACTCTGTCATACCTGGCCTGCAGAATAATAACCCAACATCACATGAGAGGGGCTGCCAGACACAGCAACACTTTATCGCCGTTTGAAAAGATAGTTTATGACAAACCTAGAAGATTTAGGTGAATGCTGTATCCTGAAAGTAAGAAGAATGTTACGCAATTATTTTCATCTCAGAAGTAATCTTCATTTATTGTAATACTTGCGGCTGAAAAGGACACAGTCTGTACAGCTGAGTCTCACTGAATGTGGATTTTTGGAAGTTTGTCACATCAAGCCTGATTTCACATAATTTCAGTACATTATGTTGCTTTTTTGAACATGTTTTCTTAAAAAGATCTTTAAAAAATAATTACCTGGTTCCAGTCCCTAAATTCCTGTGTAAGCAGTGTTCTCTGCCTTCTCCCCTTGCTGTATACCAGTGTCAATGAATAGGAGGAGACAACATTTTCCTTGACACCACCAGACAGAGGTGGGGAGCAGGCATTGTTCAGAGGACCCAGCAAGGCTGGAGGAACAGGCTGACAGGAACTGCATAAAATTCAACCAGGACAAATGCAACCTGCACTTGGGAGGAGCTGGCATCCCTGCACCAGAACAGGATGAGGATTATCTGACTGGCTGGGGAGCAGCTCTACTACGACAGACCTTAGGTCTGTTACCAGCACAGTCTACAAGATACAGGGCTTTATCAGCAGGGGTCAGCCAGTAAATTGAGTGAAAGGGTTATCTAAGCTCAGATGGCACTTATTAAGTTACACCTTGATGCTGTTTCTACTTATGGCTGCCCTAATACAAGAAAGGTATTGAAAACTTAGGATGTGCTCAGGAGAGGACAGTCACAATGGTGGGGGGCTGGAGCACTTGTCCTGAGAAGAGAGGCTGGAGAACTGGATTTGTTCAGCCCTGGGGACCCAAAAGCAGCACACAGTATGTGACAGAATGGCAGCAATGAGTGAGAGTCATGCTCTCTGTGGAGGTGCACATCCAAACAACAGACAAAGGTCATAAGCAGTGGTGGTCTTAGCCTTTCCTTTTATACACTTTTTGTGACTTGCTGTCAGAATCTTCAAGTCTAATCCCCTCTCCTTTGATTTACTAGGCCTGCTCAAGCTCCTGACACTTTCCAGGTCTTTGTGTCCCTTTGATCAGATACTGGCTCTTTCTAACCTTAAGCCTTCAGCAGTGATCCTACCTTTCTCTGGCTAGGTTCCCTTTGGCTAATACCCAAGGTAAATTTTCAAATCACTGCTTGCATCTCATTGGCCCATGCTAATTGCCTGCTAAAGATGTACTTCTGTTCTACAACATGTGGTGATGTTGCACACACTACTGTCTTTGAAGGTCTCTTTTTCCTTAACGGCCTCCTCTTCAGAGCCATCAAAGGTTTTCCTTGTAGAAGATAATAAAAAGTCAATCAACCTTTAAAGTGAGCCTTCTTTCTTTCTCCCAAGGTAAATTCCATGTTCACGTTTTTGCTTCTTACCTGCTTAACTTGCACTCTGAGCTTGTTTACCACTCTTACAGCTTTTCCTGTTTATCCCTTAAGCTCTTAGCATGTAAGAAAAAAAATCCTAGGGATTTCATTTGCCTTCTGCTCAGGTTATATTTCGGGTTTTTTATACTGTGTCTTGACACCGCTTTGAAACAAGTTGGAACAAAAAGCATAAACTCAATTTCAAAAATTAAACTGATACTTATACTTTTAGATGAAATTTTTCATGTCTTTTTTTTCCATTAAGAGTTATGGATCTAGCTCAGGTTATAAATAAATAGTTCAAGTAGTGATAAAACCAAAGGTGTTGTGTGAAACTAGAATGCATTAGAGTGTTCTAAACCATAAAGGTACGCTTAATTTTACCTCAGTTTTGAGGAAAGCCACTGAAAGGTTTAAACACAAGTGAAAGCAGTGGCACAACTATTCAATTTGGATTTAAATCTAAATCTACTGCTTTTAATAGCAGTAGTTATAAGGGAGAAAGTTAAAATATCATAAAATATATATCTGGGGATTAAACTACCCACTAATGTCCCCACATTAATTATACAAATAGCTCTATAGAACTCCTTTTGGTCAGGCATATTCAGTGCTCCAGAGGTAAACCACTATAGGTATTATTACACAAACCATCATAATGTAATGAAGCTTGCTCCCTTTATTAACTTAAGACATAATTTTTTCTGGATGATTTATAGGCAAGTGGTAATATCTGTATGGCTATTCCACAAGAATATGCACTCAAGGAATTAGAGAAAAAGGTCAGCACTGGCTCATTGCTAATTTTGCAACTTCCTTTTAAGCTGTTGTACGAAACCTCATAGCAGCATGTGCTCCTTTTGTCAAGTTCAGCTTTCTGTCTAGGTTGTGAGGTCCTGGCTGAGTAGAAGAAAGGTGGACACTTCTGCATGAAAATGAGTTGGTTTCACTGATCACTGAAATGTCGACTTTGCTCAGGAACATGAGAGTTTACATTTCCTAGATAATGGGCACCAAAACCCCTGAAAACTGGGATAAAATTATATGCAACTTTTATGGTGCAGGCCTATGGAGCCATTTGTAAAAATAAGCTGGGTTTTATATGATTGGTAACAAAAATACATAAAAATGTTGTTTGCCCCATATATTGGGAAATATCCTGTCTTGGCACTCTGCAGCTGGTGAGTCATAATTTTACAGTTTTTACTAAAATAAAAATGAAATTAAAAAGTCCACATTTTCAAAGAAGTACAGAAACATAATATTTATAGAAGATCATAAACAAGTACTCTGTTAATAGCTGCTGAACTTTGTTTAAAGAATAACAGACTAACATTTCCAAAGTACTCTTTGCTGAGATTGAACAGGATTTTATTCAAACTGTTGCAGTAACTAATGAAAAACAAATGAGATTTCCAAACAGTTTTGACTGTTAGGGGTGTGATGGCAATATCATTGCTTTTTGCACTTACAGCTGCTGCTTACACTGAAACTACCAATTTAAAACATAATGTCATTTTATACTTGAACTCTTGATCTGCAATACAGGAAGGGCCAGGCATATTTAACCCAGACTGGAACCAGCCTGATGCAACTCTGTTTTATACTTGTGCATGAAGCTTCTTCGGCCTCCAAACATATTTAAACCTCTGGGAGGGATCGCAGACTACTGCCAACTTTGGAACAGTTTCTTGCAGAAAGGTAACACGATGCTCATGAGAGGACAATGCTCACAGTAATTATAGTCAGAGTGCTTCTTGTGCTTGTCCTACCCTGCTGGTTTGCTTTCCCCATCAGCTGAACCTCCTGTCTGGGGCAGAGACTGTGCAGCTCTCTGAGCCTGAAAAGCTGTTGATGTTTTCTGGGAGTTGTAGTTTATTAGGAGGTGCTTGATTCATCACAGAGAAAAAGATATGAACAGCTGAACTAAGCCTTGTAAGGCATCGTTACTACACCTGAACAAAAATTGTGATGAAACTGAAATATTTTTTATGGCCAAAATATTCATTTTGCTACTAACATCAGAAATTTCCACAAAATCCCCACGTTGTGCCTAACATTAACTTGTATTCAAAGAAATGTCGGCATTTTTCACATAAATATAGTTTCTAGGTGACTCAATAATAAAAAAAAATATACCTTTAAAAAGATTAAAGAAAAGAAGGTGAAAAAATACCAGTAGCTGATGTAACATCATCTATATTGCAAAAGGTGGACAAAGCAAAATATACATCTTGATGAACTGAAGAGCTTGATGTCATCTTGCTACCTCTGCATTATTAAATTCCCAGGTAGTTTTATTTTTCCTGCAGATAGGTCTGGTAAGTGTTCAGGTTTTTTTAGTCAAACAGAAATAACTGGAAAATGGCTCTCCTAGATCACAAACTATTATAATTATTGGTGTCCGTTTCACAGCTCAGGAATCAAAACGATTCTGAATACTGAATTTCAGACATTCAGGTACACTGTTCAAAAAGTGAACCAGCCACTGCTTTAGGAGAATTAAATTATATGTTACTTAAGTCAATAGGAGTTTATCACTCACATTAATGGAATCAAATTTCAACAATGACTTTGTTCCCTTTTAAAAACCAAAAATAGAACAACCAAACAAAAAATATTTGGGGGGGGAGGAAACAACAAAATAAATAAAACCAAACCAACCAACCAACCAAAACCCACCAAACTGAGACACTGAAGGTAAAGATACAGATGAAGGTTCAGGAGATAAATATCAATGGTTGTTGAAAGGGCAAATGAACCCTGAGTTTAGCAAGTCTGTTTTGTTTTGGCTGTGTGTGTTAAAGCTGCAGTAGGAAATTAACAAGATCATAAAATATTTTTCATGTATTATTCTGCAAATCAGGGCATATTTAGATTTCATTTGTCCCACTGCAGATGTCACTCAATCTTTCCAGATTCTCAGTACAGTCCTTGGCTTGATTTATATTTGCCATAAACACTTTTTGACGGAAGGCAGATGTAACCACGCAAACCTCCACTGCTAGTTAGATAGGGGCTTCATCTACTGCTGCAGACAGATGTGCTCCATAGGAAAATAATCTTAGTCATGTTGCAGTACTAAACCTTGACATACTCCAAAGTTTTTAAAAACACCTGTTTTACATAGCTCTGAGCAAAGCTATATTTAAGAACACAAATCACATAAAGGAAGGGCTAAAAAACATAGTAACTTTACTCTTCCTTGGATACTAACAGTGAGGAGAGTGTTTAGCAGAACATGAAGTTTATTCATGCCTCAAGTTTTTAAGCGTGCTTTTCCTCCTCTAGTGTTGCATCTGAATTTCCATGTAACGGTTCAGAAGGAAGGAAAGATGATAACTTAGAAGAATTAGAGGATGTAATTAACCTGTCCTGCTTCAGCCACTGAATATTTTGATGATACAGTGTTAATACCTATTGAATGGCATATTTGTATGTAAGGGAGCTAAACTCAAAAGTCTAATCCAAATTATAGCTGGGCTTATTACTTGAGTTATACTACTGGGCATGCTGCATACAGAAACGACTCTGTGAAAGACCCAAGGCAAAGAAATCCTGCTTTATAGTGCATATAATCGGAAAAGTAAGGAAAGAAAATTTAAACTGTTATTTAAACAAGTCTCATTCCAATTACTACTTTCCTCTCTGTCAGGGCCAATTATTCTCACTTTAGTCATGACTAGCATTTCTAGAAGCCTTTTTTTTATTATTTTTTACAATGTATAGAGTGCCACACAGTCACTTTGAAATTCTGAAAAATAAATTAAAGTACGCAGGAAAAGGAGACTTACTAAACTTGAAGATATCCTCTTATTTTGTCATACTGAGGCACATTAAAATACAGAAGGACTTTGCAAGCAGTAAAGTGTTTTGGACATGCATTTACTTTTGCCTCTTAAAGTAACAGTGAGACAAATTTGAAAACCAGAGCATTTCTTCCCTAGAATGTGTGCCAGACAGGAAAGCAAGTACAGGAACGCTTCCTGTCTTGTTCAGAAAAAAAAAATAAATTAAAGTATTGGTTATGAAATGAATATGACATGCTAATTACAATGTCAGATCACTGATACTGTAGTTTAGAAGCCTCCATTTCAGGAACAGACAGAATGAAAAGAAATAAAATAAGCAGTCAAAACCTGAAAGTGCATTTTTGACCTGGTTAATATAAGAACAAGTTAATCTTTTTCTTAACATGACCTAATACAATCAGTTATTTGCATTGATCCCAGACTTACCAACTAGAGAACAGGCGTTTTGCCTTTTGGATAGCAGATCAGGAACTGCTCACAGTTGCCCATAGCTTTCTCGTTTGCAGCAGACACAGTTGCTTGGCACTGTTATTAACCAATGAGAGCAGAAAATTTCTAAAACTATAGGTGCCTGGAGATCTTGCTTTGCTCTGTTTCTCTCACTTGTCTGACTTGGGCGGACCAGACATGCATAAATGAACCTGTGTTCCAAAGGACTCCTTCATTGCTCTCCATCCTGCGGACAAGAAATACAACAGCAAGGGAGATTTACTATATTTTATTTTAATAAATAAAAAGCACAGATTTGACACTTTTTTGCTGCAGGTTTTTACCCTGAAGGCCTCCAAAATAATTTGATCTTATTTTGTAATTCCTTATTCATTTGCATTAGTAATGGAAGTGCTGTCAATCAAGAACTGAATGTCTCCTTTTACATCTATCCCCCTGGATATAGGAAAACTGTGCAATTGATAGAATTTTGTACAAAATACTGATTTTACTTCTTGAATCATCTCCTCCTCCATACACCCATCTCCTTTACTACTTTTTCCAGTATCTGTGTCAATACTGGTCAAGATACCAGCACTCTTGATTAGCTCCTGCCAGCAGAACCTTCCTATAGGTTTCAGAGAAAACTTAGGCTGCAGAAAGCCAACAGCTTGGAGGTGACTTGTTTTTCTTCTGAAATTCATCCTGGACGGAAATTAAAAAAAGCCCCAAAACAACACAGAAATAAATAATATACAAATGTGGGGTGAGCTAAGGGAATGAAAAGTTAATCTTATTCACAGACATGAAAATTGGCTATTTTAGGAACCCCAACCGCCCCATGAGAAAAGGTGTAAGTTTATTTCGCAAGCAAAGGAAATGTGTACTAATTCTGCTACCTTTTACATAGGGCTAATATATTTGACCTCATAGTAACTGAGTTACTTCCTAAGGTAGCTGCTTGCCTTTGTATAATTGACCTGAAGTGGTAACTTCAGAATTTTGTCTGAAGTTCCCTTCTTTAGCTGATTTCACCAGTGTATCCAGCTTCATGGAATGGACTTGTGGCATGTGATGCTCTTCTTTCTTCATCTGCTTTCATAACCCAGTTCATACACGTTGTTACCTTACACTCTAGTCCCAATTTGAATGCATTAGCTATTCCTCTCCTCACTTTTCATAGCTAGAGAGCTCCAGATAAATTCCAGACTGCATACACTCTGGGAAGGATTTTTCCCATTCCCAAGAAATGCTTATAGAAAAGGCTCAGCTCCTTTGGCTGGTCTTGGCTGCTGCAGAGCTCAGCAAACTCCATGGTTTGGAATTCTTCCCATTTCTTAGTCTGGCAGGTACTGGGATTACAGAGTATCTAAAACTAACCATATGACAGCTTTATCTCCACAACTGGGACAAAGACAGCAGTCTTTGCCCCAGTTATCAAGTTTAATTTCTAGACAGAATCGTATCAATTTTGCAATAAATGCAGTTCTGACCATCTCCATTTAAGCATAACACAGAAGACAGCTTTAAGTGCCCTTTGTTAATTTCACAATTATTTCTGGCAGTGGGGATGCATGTGTAGACATGAAACACATCACTCAGGGTCTCCTCACCTGTCCAAAACTCACTGGAAATGGGCCATGTGGTTTCTGGCAGTGGCTTCTTCCCTGATAAAATGTAGCAAATACATTTTATTCACATTCGGGATACTCAAACAGCATGAAACAGCCGGAAAAAGAATATTCACTGGGCCACTGTAAGATTGACTATCAATTAAGATTTTTTCTATGGAGATAGCAAGTGTTCAGTTCTCAGTTTGCTTTCAGCTGGGCCACTTAGATTATAATTGTCGCTCCTATCTTTGTCTTGACTGTGTGCTTCTACCTCATTAAAAAAAAATAAATCTGAATAAACATGAAACCAAAATGAAATTATATATTCTGGTTTCTTTGTACATTGCCCCAGGATGATCACAAAACTGGGAATGAATAACTGGGAACCATTAAAGAAAAAATCCATCAGCAACAGCAAAATGTAGAAATAAGGTAAGCTCAAGGACAGTTTAGCTTACATCCCTTAGGAGAACCTGGCTGTGGTATGATGATTTGGTCTTCAGTGTGCACATACACATTCACACGCAGCAGTCAGCCAGGTGTAATTTGGATTTGTGCAGAACATGAAAGAAAGAGCTAAAATTAAAAGAGTGCCAGGACCTCTTTTTTTTGTTTGTTTTTGAGAGAAGAAATATTCACAGATGAAGCACAAGACGTCCTATCAGGATTTCCCTTAAACAACAAGAATTTTATTGACACTTCAACAAGGAGAAGCATTTCTCTGAATTACAGCTTTATTTAAACATTACACAGCAGACATAGTGTAAAGTGGGTAAGAGAGTTTCTGTTAGTCTTTATAGTACTATCAAGATCAGAAGTCAATTAGAGTACTTCTAATTGAAGAGATGAAATTATATGCCTTGTGTAGTGTGTCCTGCTTTTACGACAAATATTTATAGGATAAATCATTCTATTAGGAAGAGACATGATTCATTCTACCCTAGGCAGACATGAGTGTAATTGTGAATGTAAAATTCATAGTTTCTAGCACTGGTAAATATTTGCACAGAACTGCTTCCTGTTCCATGACTACAAAAGTCTATTTTCCTGAAGACCCAGTTAGCTAGCCTTAAAGCCAAAGCTCGCTGACAATAACCCTGCTATTACAGCTGCTGAAGTTAGGGGGACAATTCGCACAAGTGAGATGAGCAGAACTTGACTGGTGATCAGAAGAACAAAGCTGTCATGAAACATGTCCTCAATATCCTGTGCTTTAGCTTTGTAAACCTGAAAACTCAGGACATTTGGACAACGTCATACCCTCTTTTCAATGGATTAGCACACCTACCCGGTTTCATGGTTTCTTCTATCTGATTCACCACCTTCAAGAATGTTGTCCCAGCTGCACATTAATGTTGTTGCTAACCCCTTCTTTTTTACCATTTTTTTATGGAATTGTGGTAAAATGTCCATATCTACCTTTGTCTTTCAGTCAAGCACAGTATCAGCAGGGTTATAGGATTTACAACCAAGGTGAGAATTAAAGAAAAACTCAGAATACTTTTATTTTAAGTATTAAATGATTTGCTCATTCTTGCTTACTTCTTGCTGATGGAACTGACAGCAAAGTATTTGTATTGTTATTTCTTCTGCTGATTGCTGAGAGAACAGACTGACTGTGCCCAGAATTCTCCCCCAGCTCCTTTTCCATGTCCTTGTCTCCTGGTAGTTTCTCCAATTTAAGAAAGTGAATTGGGCCCAAAAGTTCTCCTACATTTTCTATTGATTTAAGTGGGTTTTTTGTACTGCTGAGTATAATTGTTTAGGGATAGATTCTCAGCATAAACTGGCAAAGAACCTCGGAGTGTTGCATAGCCATGCCAATTTACACAGCAGAGAATTTGACATAATCTCAGCAAAGGGAGCATAATGCTACACACAGAAGAAATTCTAAAGTCAGAGAGAAGCAGACTGGAAAAAGCACAAAAGAGTGAGAGAAAAAAACACAAACAACGTATCAGAAAATCTGTTTTAATAACTCTGTAAAAGGCCGGCTGAAAGTAGTGGTGGAAAAGACAGTGAAGTGTAGCAGCCTGAATCAATCTGTCTATCCCTTTGTGTACATGCGGGTGGAGGGAATGCACATGATTCAGCTTCCTTGCTGATGCTATGAGACGATGAAACAAGGTATTGGTCATTGTCTCCTGTACTGTGAATGTAACAGTATTCCTGACAAGCCTTTCTGTTGTGCCAAATGTGAGTTTGTTTTACAGTATAATTAGGAAAACAGTTTAATGAAAGGCTTACCATGCCGTGACTATATATAAATTCATAGGTACCATGTGCCACATTCATTAATACTTAGATTAGCTTAGACAGACCATCACCAACCTGGAGACCACTTGAGTCTGGTTTATACCTGTCATGTGTTCACACAGCCTATACTTAAATATTTATAGAGTAAAGCCAGTGTAGCCTTCAGTGTTTTTCTGTATTTCTATAAGCAAAGGCAATAAAAATGTGCCACCAGGAAAAAAAAATAGGAAAAAAAGTAGGAAACTTCCTCTGTGGTAGCTGGCAGAAATCACCCAATTGTTTGTGAAGAAGGGAAAATCCTCATTAACAAGCCATGTATCTCCAACCTCACCCTCAAACTGCAGTCTGGAACACCACCGTTTAATTCCAGAAGTTCTTATTTGGAAGTTGTCAGGCAAGCCAAACTGTAACTACAGAACCTGGCAGCCTTCAGTGATCAGAGGTAGAGGGCATGGAAGAGAAACAGTAATCATTTTGCACACCTGGAGAGCGTACAACTAGAGAAGCTGAACCAGAAGCAAAAGGAAGACTGTGCGTTCAGGAGAATCTGAGCACTCGGTAATAACTAAACTCCTGGTCATGCTAACTTGCAGAATAAGTCAGGGTCTGGGGAAAAGGTGAGCTATTCAAGGTATTTTTAAAATACAACTTGTTAAATGTCTCAATGCAAAGCAACGTTCAGGTCTTCAGTTTTCTCTTGGATTTACTAAACAAAGAACATCTGGTCAGTCAGTAACCACTGGAGATGCAGTTACACGTACAGAGGCAGACAGAAATGGACCCTTCCACTGCCCAGTTTCTGCCCTGCCCAGAAGTATGACATTTCAAACCATGAAATATCAAGAAACCATGGCCTTTACAAATGCTGTCAGTAATTGCTATTCACTATATTGTGTATTGCCCATCCCTGTAATTTCTTTTGTCTGGTATTGTCTACATCACAAAAAAAATGCACTTGTTTGGTGCACCAGTCTCACATTCATAAATACCTTCGAAATGCAATACAGGATAAATTATTTAATTAGATAAAAACATGGAGAAAAAGCTGTGCTTAACAGATTTGCATACTTTTTTGAGAACTGGTCATACAAAATAATCCTTCAGACACAGATGCAAAATAACAGTGTTACAGGAAATGTCATCTACATTATTTGCATAAGAGTCTATTATTGCTATATATATCAATGTACATATAAAGAAACATGCATATCTGAAGGGAGGCTCCATTTTCTCACTTTTGAGGAAAGCGCAGTTTCAACAGTAATGTTTAATCTCCCTTTTGACAGAGCTATTTACAAAATTAGCAAGATAAAACCACCTGGAGCTTTCTGTATTTACAAAAAATAAGCTTGAGATTCATTGAATTTCTCACAGAAGGTAGCATAATTTTAGAGTGAGAGTTCTCCTCTAGCTCTCATGCTCTCCTACTAATCAATACGGAGCTGCAGAACTTCCTGGGTAGAATCTGAAGCTTGAGCATGAGGCAAAACCCCTTAGGAGTTGTTGGGGTGTAAAACAAAGATGCTCAAAGCAGATAGAAGCTTTCCTTAAGTAAAAGAAAGAAAACAAAACCCACCAACTAACCAACCAAACTGCAAATTTACTTTTGTGTTTGCATTCCTTTCTTTTTCATTGTTGTTTAAAATATAAAAATATAGCAGCTCTTTAAAAAATATTTGGCTATATAAAAAATGTTTAGTATTCAAAACATTTTATTGAACTTTACCGTATTGGTAGAATTTCATTAGAAAAAGCTCATTCTGAGAAAACAGTGGGGTTTTAAATTAATAAATAATTCTCACACTTCCAAAATCAATGCCTTTAAAAAACTTCTATCAAGTAAAAAACAAATGCCATTGATCTATCTTCATTTAGCTAGCAAAAACACTACTGTATTTATGTTAGTGTTTCTAGCGTACAATGTGACATTTAAAAATTAACTGTAGCTTTCTTTTTTGAGCAAGACTTGAAATCAACTGAAGGACAGTATTTTTGTATTACTAAATGTCAATGAAGAGTTACTGCTGTAAAACAAAACAAAATGTATATATTTTAAATTATTACCAGTACTGGAGTATCAAACACATTTAAAATGAAGCCTTTATTGCTTTTTAAATTTGCCTAAATAAAAAGCCAAATCCCATCGCAAAGATATTCAAGGATTAGCGAGAACTTTCCGGCAAGAAATAGTTTTGTGGGTTTATCTGAAATTATGATGGTTAAAATGCAGGACCTTTATGACCTGCTCAATGGCAGGTTTACATTGAAACTGTTATAAATTATTACAGAGGTGAAGCCAATCTAAACAGTCCAACATAAATATATCTGCAGACATACTGGCTACTACATATTCTAAACACTGTCTGTATATGAATAAACAGAGCTTTCTAAATCATTTAAGAAAATGTATTTATTCATAAAATCAATAATATTTATTTTTGTGTTTGACAAAAATGGTCTATTATATCTAACTTATTGGAGTTTGAAAACATTTTTTATGGATACTTATGTGGTTTTCCTACATCTGATAATGGCTGAGAATTTTATTTTGAATTACATGAGTGTTTCTAATAGGTTTTGTATTTGACTATTCCTTATCTGTTTAAATTGTTATTTTATTAAATTTCACACATTAAATATTGAGTAAACATATTGCACAGGGCTACATTTATACAGCATTCTGTCAACTAAAACTTTTATCAGGGTATAAAACAGACATAGGTAATATTGGAAAACAAATCCATATTTGTGTGTTTCTACATTCTTATTCATTTGGAGCAGAAAAAAAAATACATATTTCAGCTCATACTATTATAATAAGCAGTATTTGTGGCAGGAAAAGAAATGTGAGATGTTAACACATGGCCAGACCCTGGGTATTCCATTTATATGCATGAAACCATACAGGAAAAACTGCAGACTCAAATAAAGTTATGTATAATAACACTGTGTTGCTTCCTAATTTCATACAATATTAAAAATATTAAATCACATTAAAATTCCTCCTGCTCTCCTCCTGGCTTCCTAAAAAGACTCCCAAAGTGCTTTGCAAGAGGCAAATTGTGTGTTGCATTAAATTAAAAAAAAATGAACTGATAGTTCCACATGCAGAATAGTGTCCTGAAAAAAACAGCTGTAAAACTATAGAAAATGGGAAGTGAGAAATGCAGAGCACTAAGATCAGCTGCACTGGATCTTGCTATTGAGTCAGAGGAAACTGCCAGAAACACAAATAATATAAATGCCAACTTCTTCCCCTAATTTATCATTTAAAAATTCAGCTATATACAAAAGCCTGAAGTTTAACATATACTTTAAAACTCCTGGTTCTTTTATTATTGGAATTTTTTGCTGTCTTTCCTTGTTTACTATATAAATACCCTGTAACTTTATCCAATATTCATAGCTGAGCTGCAGTATTTGCATACCTCTTTGCTACTTATCTCCAGCACTTCCTTTAGAAAATTCCCCCTTGTACCTGCTGCACTATATAAAACTAATAAATAAAAAGAAATTAAAGCACCCTTTTTATTTTGAAAAGTGTACAACTGTAGATTTCAGTTCTTCATTTCCCAGATACTTTCATGTTCTCAGTTATACTCATTTACTTTGCCATGTTGAGCATACAATAGCCATACAGTTTCAGAGTGCTGGCTTCCTGTGCAAATGGGAACTGGTACCTCTATTCTTGCAGCTTTCATATATTGCCTTTGGTTGTTCCCACTGGGACATTCCCCACTGATGCTGTTGAATATTTGGGGAAAAAAGAGCTTGATTCAGCCTCAAAAGCATTAACTAAGGGGTTTTTTTCACTACTTGCTGAATAGCCAGGAAAGGTCTAAGGAAGGCAACAGCTCCTTTAGGACAAAACTGCAATCCCTGAAGGATTTCTGGATAAAGTATGTTACAGTCAGATTTCCTTTGACAAAGTAAGGCAGTGGCAGGTAAGCTATGAGACTTAGGAAAAGTCTTAAAAGAAAACTTTCTTAGGAAAGAAGTGTTCTAAGCAGGAAAGAGTCACTTCCCTGCAGACCTATGCTACAGAATCAGGATCCAGATCTGAGCGTCCTCCCTTCAGATGTCTTGTGTTTCTGCCCAGGTCCCTCAGCCGGGGTGGCAAGTCTGGGAAAGCAGACATGCTGTGACATGGACGCAGCAGCAGAGCTGGCACCATTGCCTCCCAAACTTCCTGCTGTACCTGGAACTGCAGCAAGCAGCCCTTGGATTTGATAAAATGATTAAATAAAGATGTGATTATAGTGGATTTTTGCCAGCCCACAATCTCTGGAAGTATCCGCAAGCCAGGACAGACAGCTATTTCACACCATTAACGGAAGGCAGCTTGTGCTGGCTCCAGACAAAACTTCTGCAAGGCAAAGAGGCAATTTTACCCACCAGCCGGCAGTGGGGAATGGATGGTACGGCTTTCAGCAGGTATGATAAGTGGGGTGCTGAGCCATGAGTCACCGCTGGCTTCCCTTGCTACTGTAAGCACGGCTTCTTCGGCAAGCTGCCTTCTAAGATAGCGCTGGCTGTAGGATAAACAACTGACAGCATTTCTGCAGTTCTCACTCACTACTTCATTCTTACTGACGGGAAAAGAAATTGCAAATGACGCTGGTAGGGAAATAAAGGTGATTCATTTTAGTTCAAGCTAACGCAACAAAAGAATAAAGAAGGTGGAAGATGTGAAATAAAAAGAAAAAAATTAAAAAGGAACCACTTGCACTGAAGACATTAAATTATAAAGATATATTGGCGCTTAATGTAAAGAATGAAAAGTAATCAAAATGAATTGAAATAAAAAGAAAATAATCTTGAAGACATTGTAATTGCAAGCAACAATATTCTATAATTGTTTAATGAGTTCATATTGCAGATGCAAAATGTACAAAAGTCACCTCAAGGGAAGAAGAAACTCTTTTACAAAAAAAAACAAAATAACATCCAGAGGGAATAAATAATCTTTTGTAAAGAAAGAAGTAAAAAAACCCAAAGAAACTTTAAGAAAAATGAAACTGTGGCTTTGTCTTACTCTCTACAGTTTTAAAAAAAGGCATATTGCAAATACCATTTGTTCTTAAACTGTTCATGATGCTAATTTAGAGATTAGCTCCCTGCTCCTGGGCCACAGATACCATGTGAGTGTGCTCTCCATCCCATGGAAAAAGCTGCGGTGTTCCCACAGCTGGACAATTGTAATTCTAATAATCAGATTTCCAAGAACCAACCACACATGTAATAGACCCAGCCCCTGTCACTGTTGAATTAAGCAAATTACATGATAGGCAGGAAACCATATGTGTTTTAAGTGATAAAACCACTTTCATTTGGAAATCTATAGCTGCAGTGCTGGTTGATCATTTTCCCCTTCTGCTGTTTTAATCTCAGCTCAGATATCAACTGTCAACTACAGCGCTGTGTTAACGAACTTCAGACCTGCGTCCATAACTCCAGTGACAGGAGCAGGATTTAAACAAGACAGAATTTTCAACAACAGAAAGAGATTTTTTTCCTCCAAGTGCAGTGTTGCATAAATTTAACATTCTCTGATAGGGAAAAAAATAAGATTGTCCAAAAAATAAGTCTGAATGGGAGCCAAGTGTAGGCTGGCAGGGAACCTTCTGACAGTGTAAATGCTCATTTGTCACCTCAGGGGAGTGTTAACTCCAGCAACTGGTTACTGCAATTTAAATGTCACCAAGGTAATTCTGTCATGGCTGATTTAAGGGTAATTAAAATCAATTGTTAATCACTTTAAGTTTCATTTTGCAGTGGTAATTTCCCAAAATATAGATTTTCTGAAAGATATAGTTGCTGTGGGATTTTTGGTGGAATGTTTTTGTAAAATAAAACGCTTCCAAGTTTTGGTTGCTATTTTGTTATTTCTGGTTTTTCCTCCCTTTCTTTCCACTTCATCAGTTACATTCTCTAGAATGACCAGAGTGGGATTTTTTTAGATCACTACTACAGGGATCAACATTGTAACTCTCCAGGTCACAGTGTGATTTGAGTTTGATTTAAAGGGCATGCAAGGAAGGGAAATTCAGAGCACTATTTCTTCATGGATTTTTTTCTTAATGTGGTCCAGAGTGGAAATTTTGCTTTAATGAAGGGAAATACCAGTGATAAAGTACCAACAACAATAACTGCTTTTTTCAATAATAACCCTGTTGATACAGAAGTAAGATCAGTTGAAGGTGAAAAGAAAAATATTTCTTGGTGCCCTGGAATATTAGCAAGCATGATCGATTTAAATAGATCACAACAGTATTTCAGTTACCTACTGGTGCTGAATGCACATCCTTTTCTCCGCCACACATCCGACTCAATATTATTTTATCACTCCACACAAATACAAGTTAGATTACTTATAAATAAAAACTCTGCCAGATCCATCAGTGAGCAGATCTCCTCCCTTCAACCACTGAGTGGGTTATTTCAAAGGTCCTTAAAGTTGCATTTCCAAAGAAAAGGTAAGCACTGACACAGCAAACCATCAACGTTAGCTAACGTTAGCTAATGTTAGCTAACGTTAGCTAAACTTATCCACCCTTCCTCTCAGCAAGTCATCTCTGTATCAAATGATACTTACAGATGATGCTTATGTGGCTTTAGACTAGTTTACCTGATTGCAGTTTAGTTGCATTATGAAGACACTGAAAGCAGAATAAAATTCGGACATGCAAGAATTATTGCAATTAGTCTGCCCTTTCTTTTTCTTACTCTTTGTCAGGAAGAGGAATCAAGTAGGTGGCCCCAGCAATGAGGGATAGATCTCTGCTTTCCTTGGCTAAAGAATTTGGCAATTTGAAGTCTACAATATCTAATTTTCTTTATGGGAAAACAAAGATTTAGCTCTTCTGGAATGAATGAGATTATACTGGCTCTGGGCTTTCTCATTCTATTTTTTGTTTGTGTATCCAGGAGCAACAGACGTCAGTGCACCTGCTGTACATGTGCACATTCCCATCAAGGGCCAATAATATATTATATACCTTACAGTCAATCTGTGGACCTCATTTCCAATTTGAATTTTCCAAATCAGAACTTCAGTTTACCTAATTTACTTCCCACAGCCATGCAGTTGAAAATATAAATGAAAGATGAGATAGACCATCCAGTCTACACTTATAAAAGTGTTTCTGAGATAATAGTCCTATTACATCCAACGAAGTATGAAATCCTTACCCTCAGTTTTCTGTATTTTACTGTTTGAACTTGTAGCCAGAGACAGAACTGATCATGCTGAAAAACAAATCAGAAACCTTCATTTTGTCTTTCCAGAATGATCTGAAAGTCAGCAGAATTAGCCTTCAAAAGTTCTTCAGTTATCTTTGATTCTGTCCATAGTCTAGCTAAAGGAGAATTCTAAAAATAATGGAGCTCAGGTGGTTGAGAGGTTCATCTAATTGGGCTAACAAAGTAGCATTTGGTCACTGTGTATTCATCTGAACATGTCTAGCTTTACAAAGGTTCTCCCTTAACTGATTTAGTCAAAAGAATTTAGAAAGCTTATCAGTAATCAAATCATATGACACTCAGAAAGCAATCTCTAAACCACAAACATGACTATTTGCAGACAGTGCCATGAAGGGAGGTGCTGATGTGAAAAATATCACATTTTTCCATAATTAGGCATCTGCAGACTATAATTATCGTCCAAAGGAGTGGTCTGGTTCTGAGAAGTAAATGACACCCAGCTGGACAACCCTGTCTATCATTTCTGATTAATTAATCAAAAAATATATTCAAAAATTAAGTCTATTCACATGTGCATGCACACACACACACAAACAAAGAGGCTGGCACTGAATTCAAGGTGCGACAGACTTTTCTAAATAAAAATGCATCAAACTAAATCTAGATGAATACGCAGAAAAATCTGGTTTATTTATGTAAAGAAAAATGTCAGGAAGTAACAATCACTAGAGTATGTTAACAACAGTCAGTAATAATCTAGCCTGGAAAACAGTAAAAGAACCTGTATTTTCAGTGCGAGATTCAGTCAGGTATTGTGAACACAATTCTTACCACTGATTCAATCTTTTTAAGGCCATCATAGTGACATGAAAAGACCATGAGAGCTCCCTTTGCCAGCTGAGGGTTGATTCTTTCAGTGAGAGTATAGCAAAGGATTAAGCACACTTGCTTCAACCTGTGCAGGAACCCTCTGGGAAAGTAGGATTACAATATTTCCTTGACCTGCAGGTCTTGCAGGAGACCAGTCTGTAGGGACATCCCAGCAGGACTGCAAGCAGTGCCCAGTCAAAGAAACATCTAAGTGGGTTTTATTTCAGACCTTGGAACAGGCAAGAGAAAATAGGAACCTGTGACTGAGGGCTCTGTGCTCTGCTTCTCTAGTATCTCAAAGCAGAGTGTGAGGGCACAGCGTCAGGGTTCAAATTTCCAACAAGAGGGTCTAGCTTCTGCTGTGCCCATGTGTGAAACAGAGTGTAAAGGAACCACACTTCAGCTACAGCTGTTACTATCTAATTACTGGCTCTTCCCTCCTTTTTCCTTATCATGTTGGATCAAAGCATTTTCCCCAGTGTACATAAATGCCATTTGTCCATCATACCTTCTAAGATAGCAGCAAGGCTCCTTTCCCACCAAATGCAGAGCACTTCCTCTGACAAGGCAAGATATGCCCATTCTTGAGCAACAGGAGTCCCATTTACTTTAGGTACTATTTTTCTTAAAGTATCAGCGTGTACTTAGACACTTTGCTGACCTGCAAGAAAGAACTAAACCTCATCCTAGAGTGAAAACTTTCTTTTAGATTTCTTGCTTCTTTTGCAAGTTTTATGGAAGATACGAATACACACAGTCCCAAACGCTCAGTGCTATACAAGAATTCTAGCATATGTAGTGACAGGAATAAAACATAATGGGAACCATGCACCTAAACAGCTTGCCATTCTTCCAGTATACCACTTATGTATTTCAAGACTTCTGAATCTTCCATCACTGCAGCAGCTAAGTTGCATTTACCACAGCTTCAGTCGTATTTTCATTTTTATTGGTCTTCATTCACTTTTAGTAATCCATAAACACCTGTGGAAAAATCACAAATTAAAAAATACCGGTATTTGTAAACAAAGGAAGTTTCTTTCCTATGAAGCAAATATTTTCACAATGACTATGTGTAATACACATTCTTTTCAGGATGTATAAGGTGCTAGAGATTGTCCAAGTGTGTCATATTGAATCAGTTTGTTGACCGCCTGTATTAGAAGAACTTACATTCAATGCCCGAGATCTGTAGGAAGAGTTTAAGTAGCTAAGGCAACCTTAATTCAATGTTCTCATTGAAGTGTAGGTTGATGCTTAAGCAATTAGCTCTTGTATTCTCTCTTTGAGGGACTAGGTAGTATTTACATGTACATTGGTTCAACTTGTCTGCCCACTACAAAATTATATATTTATTTATATATATTGAAATTTATACTTTCATGTATGCTTGTATTATATATTGTTTTATATATATTTATTTTTATATATTGGATTTATTTATATATTGTTAGTTTTGCTATTTTAGTGCTGCTTTCATGGACCTGTAGTGAAAACCCTATAGATCTGTTGGAGAATTTCATTCACACCATCTGGAAAATTTTGAACCTCGCCCTGCAGCACTTATTGATGATGCCAGCTCTTTAATGTAGTGGAAATATTTAGAAAAGAAACATAAAGCCTATGTAAAATGGCTCATATTGGGTCCTCTAAAAGTTTGTACAGGACCCAATTTAGACAAAACAGGTTATGAGGAGTTCTAGGATGCATGCCTCTCATTTTCCCCTAATACTGCATTTATACTTTTTTGGCACTTTACTGTGGAAGGGAGAGAACAGAGAAAGACAGACTATAATGGTCAAGAGATCACTGAAGAGCAGAAATGCGTATTCCTTCTATTTCAATAGCGTTATTATGCCACATTTTAATACATTGGGGGGAAAAATACTTAGAACAAGAAAACCGTCTTCAAACCAGCCATGCATTTCCAGTGTGATGGATATTTTCAGGGAAGACAGGATTACCCAGTACCTAGCCTCACATCAAAATAGCTATTTTACACATCGTCATTAGAGACCATACCCTAATACCCTTTCACTTCAGCATCAGTTCAACCAGATTTTAGGCCACCTCTGGTGCATTTTTATCACCATTGCAGTACTCAAATGGTACTTAAATCTGGTCGACTACTTTAGGCATTTTATTAAGCCTGTGTACAATTACTCCTGAGATGCGCTTGTGTTTCTGTATGATCTGCCGCTCCAGACTGTGCTTCTGCCATTAGAAAAACTGGTCTCAGTCTGTTATCACAAAGCATACTGAAAATCTGTTCTGACCTATGATCAAATTATTGCATTTGCATAGTAATATTTCCACTTTATTCCATAATCAAGGATATTTAGATGCATGAAACAAATAATTTAAAGCAGTACAATATTTTGATTTAGCAATGATAGTTTTTGAGTGTTACATAGATATATCAATCAGTGAACACTGCAGGTTTGTATACAGAGCTGATAATGGTGGTTTTCAGAAATAGATCTTTTATTTAGGATAATTCTGTGTTTTGGGCTACTTTCAAAAATTCTTTTTCTACCAAACCTACAAAGCTTTGGAGATAGCCAAAATATGCTCATATTTGGAGCAGAGCAATTGTCAGTTTTGTACAGGTTAAAAGTCTGACCAATATCCCAAAGTGACATTCTGAGAAATATGCAAATGATTTTTCAAGTTATTTCAGAAATAATGGTATTTGACTCAGGAAGTTTATATTAAATACAATCTACAATGGAGTTACAGTGAGAACTTCACTTTGGCTGATGGATGATAAGAATAAAGTCCTCCCCAGATGAATTGAGCCTTGTGTATATATCCACAAGCTATACTCAGACAGCCTATTTCACATGAAATTGCTACATAATGTGTAGTTTCATCTAACGCTGATCCCAGTCCAGTTGGACCCTTGATTATCAGGTTGAGTTCTTCAGCTGAAAAAATACAGCAGTAATATTTACAAATATTGAATTCAGTTCAGGCTCATGAAACTCAAATACATGACATGATACCCAGAGATAACTTGGAAGGTAAGGCTTCTTTCTGGACAGTTAGAGTTTGGTATTTCTGCAAAGTATTTGATATATATATTGAACTTGCTGATGGCAGAGTGGGCAAATATTGTTCATAAAGTGAACATTAATATTCATGAAATGGAAAACATTTTAAAAGTTATCTTCCAGAGTGGGAAAGGAAAAACCAAATGCGGTGGTGTCAGAGTTAAAGTATTTCACTTTGGGTCCCAAAGCACTCCGGAGTGAGAGATATTTTCACCAAAAAAAAGGTTTAAAATTATCAAAATTCTTCTTATATACATTTTAATAATTTCAAGAAAAGTTAATACTGTTGTGAAGCTATTGGGAAATCTGACCCAAACGCATATAAACATAAGACATATAGAAAAAGTAGTGAAAGAAGTTTTAAGTATTTTTGAATTACATGCTTGTTTTGAGCTTTTTCAGAACAAAAATATGACGAGCTCTCCTAAAACTCACTGTAATATCAGATAAAAATACTAATATACAAAGTTAAACTGTCCTTTTTCCTGTGATATGAACCTATGTATACTCTTCCATTCATTTCAGTATGTTCTATTGAAATATTGTTCACTATTGTATCAAATAAAACGTATGTCTTCATTTTGAAAGGCCTTCACAGATTTTCCTCTCTCCATGTGATTTCTCATAGAGATCTGTTAAATTCAGTATACCACATTTTATGGGGAGTTTTCTGTGAATACTACAGCTACTGCAGCATTCTTTCAATCTCTTTTACTATATGAAGCTTGAAAGAATTTGGCAATAATCTGATTTTCGTGCACTGAAATTGCTGTGAAACTGACCAGCATTTCCTTACTGCTTCTTTGTACATCTTCCTTCCTCCACCAGCCTCTATCTTTGCTTTTCTCTTGGACAATGCTACCAGAATATATAGTGATTAATAAATTCTGTCACATTTGAATGACATAGTCCTGACCCATCATTCTTAGGTATTAGTATAAAATAATATACTAATGCAAGAAATAATTTAGACTTATAGCTCAACTATTACAGTACATTTTCTTGCATTGTGACAGAGCATTCTAATTTTTTTTTCCTGCTTAATTCAATGTTTTTAGTTTCTCAGACTAGGTTCTTGAAGTACAGAATAAATGAATTGCAATGTTTTCTATAAGAGAAAACTGCTACTCCATAACATTCACAAAGTGTAAATTTTTCTCAGTGGAGATACATTTAAAAATAAAATCATGAGAGAGCTTTAGTTCTAAGAAGCTTCTTTTCCATTGCAAGCTTATAATTAAAAAAAAAGTATACATTCATATTCTGCAACTCTAAAGACATATCTTTGCTTTCGTGTTAATTTTTTATTCCTTACCAACAAAAATAAATGCTCTGTTTTGAGGGCAATGCTTGCTTTTATATATCTATTTTTCTGTAGTAGCATTGTGCTGGCAGGAGCAGGTAGACAAAAAATATCAGCACAATGGACTGTAAGATCAACTACAGAACATTTCTTGTTCTTCTCAAAGCATGACATTTCTAAAATTCAAATTGTGGTAACTCAAAAATGGGCTTGGATCTCCCAAAATATCCCTAAGCATTATGTGAATACCTGTGGTCTTTTGTTGGTTTGTCAGCTCTGTAGTCAGCTAGAATAATGGCTGGCAGGGTGAGGGGAAGTGCAAGCAAGGACGTTCACTTGGGATAAACCTCAAACAAATGCTGCTTTAAAATTTTAAGTAAACTGAAAGTTAAAAATTTTGCCCTGTTTCAGTCAACACAGTTTTATCTGCATCCCTTGGTCAGTTTCAGGAGGAGACTACTGGCACCTCATGCATATCTCCCACTCTTGGGGTCTGGCTGTGGGGCTGGCTGTCACCTCCAGCAGGGCAGAAAGTCCTGCCCCTTTCCCTCACTGGGGCCATGGAACATGACTTGCTTGCTCATAGCTTCATCAGAAAAACCAGAAAGCATTGTCAATTCTTTCTGTTCAGAGGTTAAAAAACCTAGGTTTTTAGTGTTCTATTAAGAAATTATTTTCAGCTTCTATCCAAAGCACCCTGCTGACAGGTTGCTCTCTTTGGCCATGGGCTCACAGAAGTGTTTTTCTTAGGCAAAACCAGTTTGAACAAGTCCTTCTCCCCGTGCCCCATTTTTTGTTTGCTGCTTCATTTGAGACAGCATAACTTTGCATGGTGATGCAGTGAATATAATTGAAACTCTGAACTGGGTAATAAGTCTCCAAAATTAAATTCTCTCAAGCCAATGACTCCATCAGAATGGCCACAAAGACCATCTACACCAGCTCAAGGACAGGGGTGATGTGTGGACTGAGTACTAACCACTTCCAACAGCAGTGGAATCCATTTTATTCATGGTCAGGTTATTTCTAAACTTTGGGCATTCATTTCGACACAGAAGTAAGGACTTAGACCTTTTAATTTGAGGCATGCTTTTTGAAACCTTGGCCATAATGCAAATTCAGTGGTATGAGTAGAATAATTTAAAGTAATGCCAAACCACTAATTTTATAGAACAATATAATTAAACAATAGGCCAAAGAGGGAACTCAAGAGTATTTCTCATAAGATCCTTACATTTGAATTAATTCAGGGGTGGAGGGAGGAGATATTGCTTTATATATTCATTTATTATATCTGTTAGCAGCTATGTGTTGTCTTAAAAAACAAACTATGGCGTAGGATTTCAAAAGCACTGGCTGCAGATGGAATTTCTATGTAGTGGTTCTGAGTTGTTGAGTGTAATTTTAAAAGGATTAGTTATAACAAAATATTTTGTTAAAGGGACCATTATGCAAAAAGTTTTACCTAGGAAGACAGCTACCAGGCTTGCTGTGCTGCCCAACTCATCAACTTAATACCTTGGCCAGGAGAGATGGAAGAGTATGAGTCATCCATGCATGCTACATATAAGTGGTGGGGTTTTAATAATAGTGGTTGTCTTTCTGACTGACACATCTGGGCCTATGGATGACTGGTGTTTGTTACTGCTGGAATAGACCTTAAACAGTTGTTTTCTCCTGGCTCAGTTTTGAAGGTTGGCTTAGCTGACCCCTAAGATGCAGATTTCCTTTTGCCATGAGTCCTAAGAGCTGTGATCTAGTGGGGTTTGTTCAATTTATCAGTAGACAGTGGAACTTGTTCATTAAAACAAACCTAAGGAACTCTTCTACGATTTATGAGCACATAATGGAACTTGTGAATGACTCTCTTCTTAGTAAATGGAATGTATGGCACAAAGATAGCTTTCATTCCTCCCATCTCTATACTGCTTACTTAGTGTTGGCTGAGTATAGTGGCCTGGTATGGAGGGATGTTATTCCTTCTACTGCTTCCCTGTATGAGTTAATTGCATATGGTGTCATCAGGCAATAATAGCATGCATGCAATTATTAAACATCTATGCACATTTCACTGCCCTTCCTTGCCTTCAGTAACACTTCCTGCATTGCAAAAGTCGGGCATGGTTTGAGTCCAGAAACATTCCCTCCAGCATGCTGGCTGTAAATACAGTGTAAAGGCTCAACGAACGTTTAAGAACTGGGAAACAATAAAGTTTCAAAGCTTGGGAACACCTCCATTTCATAAGAAAAAACAGAGATGTGAGGATAAAAAGAAAGAGTCTGACAAAGAGCACTGAATGAGTTCCAGAAACTACATGGGCAACTACCGTTCAACTTTTTTTCCAACTTAAATGCAGAATGGCAGTTGAAGAAAATGGAACAAACCACATAGAAAAGAGGAATATTTTTTTTCAAGAATTCCACAATTGTATAATTTGATTGCCAGAAAATATCACTGAGTACGTTGGCTTACCAAGATTGAAAATATATGAATAATAAGAATATTAAATCATAGAGTTCAGCTGGAAACAAGAACAAATATCCATTGAAACCTCCACAGAAAATTCCTGCAGATAATAATACTATCAAATTGTCTCCTTTCCAAAAGTTTTTATTTTTTTCACAAGAAAATTTAACACTTCTCAACTGAAAAAGATTAATAGGTATTTTTGATGCCTTTTTTAAAATTTTTTTTAACACAAGTGGAAATTTTCTTTAAAGAAAACATATTCCATCTGTATAATACCAATTTTCTCATTGTAAAGCAAAAGTCAGCCACTGCACAGCTGGGTTAAGAATAAGCAGGACAGGCTTTGCCTCCGTTACAAACTTCAGTTTAGCAGCTGAACACTATCAGAACTAAGACTATATGGAGCACTGAGCTGCTTCAGTACCGTAGTTCCCATGCTCTGTATTTAGAAAATCTATGATTTAAGCATGCTCTGACTTCGATTCAAAAAGTACAATATATTGCACTTACTATTCTAACATACACATTTTGTTTCACAAGCAAATTTTTACTCTCTACCTAAGTATCTGTCTTTTGTTATCATTTACAGGAACTGACGTTCACTTCCACCAGTATGTACACCAATAAAGCTGAAAAAAATCTATACAGCCTTTGTGAAACATTTTGACTGTTTTCTCCATTGTTCACTCATCACTTTATATATTTCCAAGACTATGCATAAGAATAGGATTTTTTCTTAGTTTAGGGAACAAAACAGTTTACGCATTTAAAGCAATAAATTGTTAGAAAAAAATAGCTATTTTTTCTGTAAAAATGTGAATTTATAAGGTATTATAGCTGAGCTTATTGTGCTCATGAGGGTTAGAACATATTTTTATACAAGAGAAAACTACCTAAGGTTTGGGGAGAGCAACATTTTCCATATTATTAGGTACAGTGGGACTAGCAAAATCAGGAAATTCAAGTTTTATGAGTTTAAACAAAAATCAAAGTTACATAGTCATGCTAAACATCACCCTCTGTTTAGTAGGGTACTTCTGGTAAAAGGGTCTAAAATGTTTAACAACTATAACTTTGAACTTTTGGTTTCTTCTAAACTGTTATAAACTAAGCACCTGATTCAGGGAGAATAACTGGTTACAACTTTGTGCAAACCTCTTTAAATTACTTTTCCTTGGAACTTTTTATAGTCAAGCACTTTACATACTGGGGGAAAAAAATTTGCATGTCCTATGTATTTATTGGTTATTCTGCAAACCAAAATCTCAGACTGTCAAAACTATAAACTATATTTCAGTGAAGTAGGGAACCAATTTATTAATTTTAAGATTCATTGCTGTACAAAACAAAAATAGATCTATAAACCATGAAACTTTCAAATAACTGTTTAAATTACTTACACAGCTTTTACCTACATAAATTCTTGACGAGTTTCTCAAGTGGATCATGACTCAAAGCTTCTAAAGTTGTCGCAGTTCTAATATCTTAGATTCTTCAGAAGAAAAAATCTTCAATCTGTTCTGAAAATCTCTGACCTGACATATGTTTTAATTGCAGAAGAAACTGTTTTTGTCCTGAATGTACTTTCTTGGATGATTTACAGTTCAGAATGCACAGCAGGTATAATTTGCCATGTTTCTGTGGCAATCAATTATGTCACTGTTTGAATGACAGTGAATCTTTAATAACTCATAGTGTACCTTAGCAGTGTGTGAAAATGCTAGCCTCAATGAGTAATGGTTTGAGAGAATGTAAGAGAATTTAAGAAATAATTCTTGCATAATTGAAATGCAGTTCTGATAACTTTTTACTTTGGTGCAAATCAGAACCGTCAATGTGTAGCTGGTATAGTCCTTTCTTACATATAATGCTGATGAAAGATATAGGAAAAAATCCCTACTTGATCTTTAAGAGTTAGGGTAATGTTCATTTATTTGTTTATACTCTATTTAAAATTTACATTTGGGTCTTAAGAAACCTCTATTAAATTAAAAACAAATGCTTTAATTAACAAAGTAATTATTGAGAAGCCTCAAACAGCGCTGGCAGAATTTTTTTAGCAAATATTTTGATGTCATTTAAAATAGTAAAGGTGAAAAATATTTTTTTTTTTCCCACAAAGAAAAATAAAAGTGATGTATAGGAATAAATGTCTTAAAACATCATAATAATGGCAAATTTCTAGGGGCAGAAAATGTTTTGCAGGCTGACATACAACTCCGCTGAAATTACCAGAAACAGGTTTGTCTGGTGGTTTTAAGCTAAATATATTAGGACACCAGTTTTATTAGAGCTTAAAAAATATGAAGTATATATGTCCTTGTATTGCTTTAAATCCCTTAGAACAGCTGGTCTCAAGATGAGCTAACCTAAGCGTTTAGAAACAAAATATTGTGACACTTCCACACAAATGGAAAAACAGCACAATCTGGGGCTGGGAAGCAGACGCAGGCTTCACATGAATATCCCCATTCAAATAGGCCCAATGTGGCTATTAACTTTAGCTCCACAGCAAAACCACACAGAAGGATAGACATTCTCTCCCTTCTATTGATCAGTTATTACATGCACATAAATGAAACAACAAGAAAAACCATTAAGATAAAAGTTTTAAATCTTTCTGCCTATATTTCTCTGGATGTTTGACATGAACTTTTTTATTACAACATCCCACATGCTAGAGGGCACAAGAGACCGTTTTGATTGTATGGTTAAAGGAACCTATTAGAAATATGAAATCATTATTTCTGGAGGATTCAGGACATTTTTTTATTTTCCTGTGGACAGCTGCTGGCTATAGAACTAAGGCAAATTTAATTCAGGAAAATATCCTAAGTAATGGAGCCAGAGAGGCTAAATCAGAGTGGTAAATACTGCTAAGCCATCATTACTTGCTGAATAGCTATTAGTCATCTCTATTTTTTTACTACATGCTTAAAGGTCTAAAGAGCCATTGCTTGTGATACCTTCTTAAAGAAAACAGAAAAATCTATCCTCTAAAACCACAGAAGTCTGCCAAGATAGCCTTGAGGGTCTAGTTTAAACCCCTGAAGTAAAGAATTCCACATTTTAAGGATTTAAATGGAAATAAAATAAAATAAAGTCCAGGCTCAGATTTTCCTCCAAGACAGCAGTGGTGAAGAAGGAGAAAAATACAAAGAGAGAAGGGCAGGCTCACTGTAGAAGAGATAACATGAGAAAAAGCATGACAAGCAGTGTGTAAGAAAAGAAAATACATAAAATCCAAACATCCAGTCATAAATGCTTCATGATTGAGAACTTTTGTAGGCCTCGTAGAGTTTACATCTGCATAGGATTTACTCCAGGGCATGGCTGTCTGTCTCTACATGTCTTGCTGCAGGTGAGGTGTTGTAGCTCTAATAAGTTACATTGGTCTTGTCTGTCAGAAAGAGAGAGTGTAGTCATGTTTGAAATATTTGTCTTTAGAGAAGTTTAATCTGATTAACATGACACAGGAATTAATAGAAGAATCCTTGTAATTAACCTTATATAGGCAATAAAAGTTAAAAGCATGATTAAAGGAAAACTAGTTGGTGCCCCATATATTTGTGGGTTTTGTATTTATAGTCTGAGAGAGGAACTCAACACAACCAGAAGCAATGAACGTTATTTGCAAAGAAGGCACAGTGGCAAGTATGAGCCTCAAATGCAAAGTAGCTTCAACTGCAAATCAGCCAGAAGTATTAACTGGGCAGATCAGATTTCTGGTTATCCCAAGTCCAGATCAAATGGGAATGAGAGACTGCTAAGTAGGAGGCCAACCTGAAGATGCAGTCAAGGGATTCAAAAAATCTGACTAAACACCAGTTATTCAAACTGAGGAGTAAGAAATTGAACCTGTCTTTTAAAGAGTTTATTTAGGTTGAACAAAAGGAGGACAAAGCACAATTCTCACTGTGATTTTGACAAATAATAGTCAGAGACTTGTCTGCCTTGAGTTCTGAAAAATTGCAGATTATATATAGAACATACTGCAGGCTACAAAATGACCTTTCAAAGGAAATAAGGAACAAAAATTATTTAAGTGTATGTGCTAAAGTATGAGCTAAACTATAATGAACATGCTGAAAAGGTGTTAAAAGCATTTTTTTTCTTTCATGCATGTGCATAGAAGTAATAGCAGAAGTGAAAACTCGATGGATTTTCTTATAAGCACTGATGAGTTTCAATGCTGTTTAATATTTCTGGTCCAGTTCAAAGCTCATATATGTATTAAAGAAATACTTGTTAGCTGAGCATTGGTATGGTTTTCTCTATGCGAAGATGAATGATGGTAATAAGTCTACAAATCTTTAAATGTTATAGTTCTGCAGATTTACCCTGTGTACTGTTTTTGGCGTACAAGTTTTTTTCATCTTAAGAAAAGAACACATCTAAATGCATGCTGACACATGAATTGTTGTACCTGGTCAGAAAGTGATCAGGAAGTGAAAAGGACACTGGGGTGGCCCTGATAGCTCAGACATGGACATATCCACTATCTGAAGTTAGGATAGGTGAACCTAGACGTTTTCCGAGCAGGAGAGTTTTTAAGATAAAGTTAACCACTTAGATGAGAATCCAGGCTGCAAGCTCATAACCAATCCAACATATTGTGGAAATCCAGTAACACAGAAACAATGTGTTGCAATGACCTATTTACTTGGAGTTCATTATTCAGCTGCCAGACCTCCCTGCACTGTCTTGATAGAGCTCCAGATGGAATGTGTATCCCAGCCACAAGGCAAATTGAGCTGTGACTTCAGCTGTTAACAGGATGTTTTTGTTTGTAGAAGAATTGTTTTTCCTCGGTCATTAAAAGGCACCTAAGCAAGAGGCTGTGATTCTGTAAGCAATGATGTAATGTGGTGTGATAAATACCTGTGACATAGTGACTGTTCTGAGTATAATGACATGCTTAACTGATACTTCACCATCTTTTGTCTTCAACCAATCCACAGCTGCACTGCAAAGAATTAAACATGTCCTAAAAAAGAAAGGTGCTATCATAAAAATCCCTTGTTTAATGCAGGCAAAGAGGATTAAGAATTTATGTTAGTAACCAATCATAGAAGATTATAGTAAAAAAATTAGCTTAGTGTGTTGTGCTTTGATATATTTTAGGAAGGGCTACTTATAGCCCCTGTGTCCTGAAATCAGTACATTGAATAATGTATCAGGAAAGTTCAAGCCCTGTCATCATTCTAGGACAGTATAAAAGAGCACCCTGAAGCTACAATTGCTATAGGCATCTCTAAGAAGTGCAGAATGTACATTTCAAATCGCATCTGATCATACAGAAGACAGCTGGGGTGACACAACAGTCAAAGGCAATCAAAACCCAAGTGAACAATCAAGAATCTGCAACAACATTTGAGAGAATCATTAAAAAATTACAACCCATGAAAGAAAGAATCACAACAAATCAACAGAGATGCCAGAACAAAGTAACAGGTGTTCATCCATGTATGAATGCCTCACTACAAACACAAACATTTTGCAATAACTTGGGCAAACACAGGTGGATGACGTATTTTTGTGCAGCTAATGAGACTAAAAACCTCTTTTTCTTCAGTTACCCATTCCCTAACTGTATTTGAAAACACATTCCTCCCAGTTCTAAACAATAAGCGTAGGCCCCAGTTCTGCCTAGGTCCTTAAAGCAGACGACCTATAACACTGCACGGTGTTGAACTGATATTTCCTAGTCATGAGATATAAACACCAAAGCAGCTGAAGAACTATTTAAACTAAACACCAGCCCAAGAAAAAGAGTTATTAACCAGCTCATTTAAGCTGGGAATTAAAAAGACAGACCCTATGTGTCAGAGAAGGATCTGGTCCAGTCTTGCAACACAGACAGCACTTGTAGTAAAAACTTCTCTTTTTAAAAGACGTTTAGCTAATTCAGGAGTGGGATTTTTATGGTTACTTAGTATATAGAGCACTGAATGTTTGATGTCCATGCCAGCCTTCTGTTATGTAGGACTATGTTCCTACATTGTACTTAACATTTTCTTTCTCAGCCTTGGAATTTACTCTTAAAGATTGAAATATCCAGCAGAACTCTCACAACATTTGCAATGAGCTGCCTTGTATCAAAAGGTTTGGAAATCCTAAACAGGAAATCTAAACTGGACCCAAACTGGAAATCTAACTCAAAATAAAATGCGGCTCAAATTTATTACCAAAGATGTTAATTTACTCATTTGAAGTAATATGTGATTCTCAACCAAGCAAAGTTTGAGCATCTCTCTTTTAAAGGTCATAAGATTACATTATCTCTTAAAAGCTCCCGTATTAACCTGGATGGATTGACATTGAGGAAAACCATGTACCCTATGTATTTGTATTCTTTATTTATCTGTTTAGACTTTTTTCCCTACTGGTGCCTTTCAGACTCTCTAGGCATATTAAACCCATTAAAAGTACACATTTTAAACAAAACACATCAAAAGGAACATTAAAAATACAGGCCTCTTTAAAAGTCTCCTAAAATACATGAGACATTGTAAAAAGTGTGCAAGAAAATCATATGAGGCCAGGAAAAATATTTTATTTCCCTGGGAAAGGAAAATCTTTGATTACCTGTTGCTTATGTTGCTGAAGCAGTGAACATTAGTTTGAATTTTAATTATGATAAATGGTGTTATTATGCATTCACATTGATCTTGCCTTCCTTACCAAGGGTCTAATACTACTTATTATGCTTACAGAAAATTTCCAGGTGACCTCAGTGGGACCAGCTATAAGCTCATGGTCACTGCCACTTCCTTGGTTTATATATGAGCATCTGGAAGACTGCAATTTTCTGATGTGAGCCTGATATGAAGGTTGACAAAACTACATCTAATAACCAAATTCAGTAGTTTGGTACCCTGTGTTAGTTTTTGTGTGTTTGAGAGTGTGTGTTTGCAGGGGTGGGGAAGCACTTAATTATGATAATGCCCAATGCTAATTCAACAAATGACATTTAAACCCAGATATGTCAGACAGGTCCTTCATGTCTAGCAATACCTTTTTCACAGGTTGATATTTGGGGACATTCAGGGAAGAATTACTTGCAACAATCTAAAAACTGAGTAAGCAACACACAAGAAGAGTTTAAGTAAAGCCCAAGTGGAAAATGAGTCTGGACTTTATAGTCACAAATGGGAAGACATACCAAATGTAATATGAAAATCATATTTAAATATTATGTTTAAAAATCCCAGACTTTCAGTTACCAGCCCCGTGGGGAAATATACAGTTACATTTCATTACAATGCTAGTCAATAGGGCTATGTCTCAAAAAAGAATTAAGTCACCCCTCCTTCTCACACACAAATTCATGGCTGATCAACATAGAAATTGAGTCATTACAAGATCTTATTCTGTGAAACATACTACAATGGCCTGGCTACCTCAAAACCTTCCCAGTTTTGTTCTGTTCATGGTAATGGGAAGAATTCTTAACCCAATAAAGAGTACAGAATTTTTTCTTCACTGAGGTTATGTTTCACCCACAGATACTGATACTTGCAATGTTTTCACATACAGCTCTGTCCATCCCATTCCTTTCCCCAAGGCAAAACATGTCCAAACTTTGCTAACTTAAGAGCAAAATGTAAAACATTCCTCATTACAAAAACCTTCCCATGCAGGGAATATCCCGGGAGAAAAAAAAACCAGGAACTTTTGAAAACTTTGGTGTGGAAACCACCATAACAAGGGAACTGGAAATGTGAAAACTGCAATCATACTGATTACACTTGGGAGAAATCCTATGCAGTGAGGGAAAAAGTCACTCAGAATATTACATACTTGATCAAACATATCTATATCATAAGTAGAAGGAGTTACAGGTCTTATGACTAACATTCAATTTTAAAGCACATAAATTAAGGCAGGGGCTCCAGACTATGGTTTAAAAATAGTTTGAATTAAATTTCTTAGAGCTGAATCAGTGTTTGACGGACTACAAAAATAAGAACTTGGTTTGGTGTAGCCGAAATAGAAAAAACATGCTTGTTCCTCACAGTTCTTGTCTGTTTTTATTGCATATTACAGCATCTAAAATCTTTAGGACTGAGCTAAAGCAAAATCCTTCCATGGGATGCAACAAATGTGCAGCTACTGTATAATTAAATCTTTCTCCTTCCACCTTTGATACTCTGATTTCCTTGTAAATGATAGTTTGCTTTTCTTACTTAAGCAATAAAGGAATTCTGCATACTTCATGCTTTCTGTGAAACCTCCCATGTGGATCTGTGTTTTTGTGGGTATACAATGAAAAGGCAGCCTGGAACATATGAATTTATCAAAAACCCAGATGGGTAATATAAAAAACAAAAGGGTGGAATCCAAGGCAGGTGCAAGTGCAATGAACACTGGTTTGCTTTTGAGATCATTACTTGTCCTTTGTTTAAAATTACAGAACTTGGAAAGGACTCAGATAAAATCGGAAGATGTATCAAGGAAAGCTGAAATTAGCCTTTATTCAGTTTGCTTTTTAATCATCAGCAAGAAAGTGGTGAAGGAAACAAAACCTTCTCCTTACCTTGCTTTCATTTGTAATGACCTTCTCTTACAATCAAACCTAACGTTTGTCCAGAACATACTGTACCCTTTATAAAACCATGGTCAATTACAAATGTTTCTATTAAGAAAATTAGGATTGAACAAGACTACTGGCAATAAGCGCTCAGCTGAAAGAAAGAAGAAACACTTCTAGTCCATCATAGAATCATAGAATACTTTGGGTTAGAAAGGACTTTAAGGTAATCTAGCTCCAACCCCTTTGCCATGGGCAGGGATGCCTCACCATAGACCATGTCACCAAAGGCTCTGTCCAATCTGGCCTTGTGGTCCTGACTGTGATCAGAAGGACAGATGTTGCATTTCTAGCAGCGCAGAATGCTGTAGGAGAAATTAGTTGCCAGTAAATCAGCTTTGAATACATCCTCATCTTAGTGCCTAAACAGAACAAACCCATTGCACAGGATAAACCTGCTTATTGCCCAATCACCAAAAAGCCATTTCACTCAAAGGTTTTTCTGTTCATTCACTCACAGTCCTTCTATCTGCTACTGACCATGCCTGCTCTTTCTCAGGCGTATTGAAGAGGTGGTCAGCACACTACTAAAGAAGAGAATAAATAGAAAGCATACTGGTTTGAAATTCCCTTGCTTATCAGGAGTTCTGACATTTATGTCAGAAGAGCCCGAACAATAATATACAGACACAAAGTGAAACCATTAACAGGAACATTTGCTGTCACTGTAGAATTGTGCATGTGTATAGGTTTGCTAGGTAAGACCCAAATCCAGATTGTATCATACAAACTAACTTGTATCATTGTTTTCTGCCTAGACTGTGGTGATAAATTCTACCTTTAAATTGCACCAAAAAAATTAAATTATTCGTCCTCCATTTGTTTGGAACTTGACATATGAGACTACCATATGATAATGTCTATTTCTTGTACTGTGAGAGGGCTGTGGTAGTGTTCTCAATTGGCGTTGCCTTTAGTTTTCATCAAAACATTCCTTAGTTTTCATCATCCATGTTGTCATTCCCCCTATCTTTAGCATTTCTTCTATATACCCATTAAGCTGAGGAGACCAGGGATGCACATGGACCAAAGGAGCGTTCCTCTTTGCTTCTCTACATTTTCCTTACTAATTCCTAATATTTTATTTGCTCTGTTACCAGTGAATATGCAGCTGACATTCACACTCTTAGAACTCCACAATCTTTTTCTTCAACACTTAGTTCAAATCCCTCCACTATGAATGTAGAATGGAGGCTGTTTCCTCACACGCAACTCTTCACATTTGTCGATGCTAAATTTCCTTTCTCACTTTATTACAATAATACTAAGTATCAAGAGAGCTTCTCTCACCCCAAGGTCATCTTTTGATTTTACTTCTTATATTTAGCTCCATTGGCAAACTGTGCCATTTCCCTACTCAACCTCTGTTCACCAGCTCTTTAACTTACCTTTACATCTGAAGACAAAAATGGAATCTCAGTTTCAGCCATAAATCCCCAAAATATAACTATATCATTGAAAAGGAAGACCCTAAGAACCATCACGGGTAAGTGTGAAAGAATTTAATATATCAAGACTGGGAAAGGAAGGAGATGGGAGTCAGCCAAAGCATTTGGGAAAGAGTAACACCTGGTCACTGACAGTAACTAGGAATTAACAAGCTGCTAAATGCAACAACATTTTAACTTTAGGATATGTTGTATAAAAAGACTAAATTATTTATAAATTGAATTACTGATTCTCAGAAGAATTCTCCTTCCAGCTCTCAAATAATGACAATTTCTTTTGAGTTTACAATTGCCTTAAAATTCTTCTCTTACAATACTGATTTTGTCACTATTAAAGACGTGGCAGTGAAGTTTAATTGCTTTTCTTTTGCAAACAGCTTTTGAAATAGAGTCAGAGGTGTAAAACTTAAATGCTTTCTTGTAAAAGTGTTGAAAAGTATTTTAAATTTGCCTTCTGATACTACATTAGTGTAAGCCTATGAAGAAAAAAACAGACTGTTACTTTGGAAACCGACAGAGACTTATCACTGGGTGTTCAATACCTATTAATGCTTATACATATGGTATTAATTCTGCATTAATTCTGTCAAAAATGATATCATACTCTGAACGTCCAAATTATGACATCACTAAAACAACTTTGCTCTTCGTGGGTTTGGAGAATGACTGTGCCAGAGTTGACTAGGATTTATTCATGCAGCTGATTCTGACAAGTTTGGTTTAATTAGTTCATGCCCTCATAATGAACAAGAGACTGTGTTTTTGAAGATTTGCCAGAATACTTTCTATTCTCTTCAACTTAAGTGCCAAATGCATGCACTTCTTTATACTATTTATACCTTTGCCTATAATTACTGTTCCCTAAGGTGTGATTGTCCTATTTCATAAGAGTTTGTGCAGCTGCCAACATGAAGAGGTAAATAAATTGTAATACCGTTGCTATGAGGTGTAAAAATCCCACAGCTCATATCCAGACCCTTGTATAATAAACTCAAGTAAACATTCCATTTCCTGTAAGCGATTGTGGTTTGTGACTAGATTTAAAAAAGCAGCGCAGTAAGTCATCACTTTTTTAATGATTTGCTGAAAACAAAGCCATGTAAGCATGAAACAAAAAACAGCTACGTACAAACATTTATTTTTATGAAGGAAAAATACCTGCATGCAAAGTTGCATAGTTCAGTGTTACTTGACAGTGTTTGGAAGCTGGTCTCATTTCCATTCACTGTGGAAAATCTTGAGATGCAGCTGATATGACAAAAGCAGAGGCTAAAGACCTCTACATAAAGGTGGCTTGAAGGTCACCTCTGCACTATTTTGAGCTTACTGCAACCTTTGCAGAGATGCTCTCAAATCCCTGCATTTCTTAAGGTGCTGTGGCTTTATATATTAGGGGTTGAACACCATGGCCAGAGGTGAAGACAGCAAAGATTTGTTCTGATCTATCCTTTCAAAGCAGTAAAAGTATGGAGAGCAGGAGGCCTTCCTTTCAGCACTATTCACACCTATCATATATAGAGGATCCCCTCATAGGCCAGGCAAACTGTTGTCTCCCTGGCTTTTATGAAGAAAACACACATGCTTTGTTCAAGAATATGATTTGTTCTTTTCCCCTCAACTGATAGTGGTTAAACGATCACTATACTCCTATTTTCTTGTCATGGGAGATGTTCTGCTTTCTGTCGTCTTAACCAAGTTGCACTCACAGTGTAGACATATCATTTGGTATGAGAATGATTTAAACAAAAGGCAGCTACATTTCAGGAGGCGGCACTAGCTCAATGCTGGTGACAGGCACACTGTGAAAAAGTACAAAAATACATCAGTGCTCACACCTTTTCAACAGAGAGGTTTTGCATTTGTTAGCAGAGCAGATAAATGGGTGCTGGTGGGAATAAGATGAGCAAATGAGTCATGTATGTCTGACTTCATGAGTTAAGCTGACCATGGAGAAGCAATAAAACCTTCAGGACACTCTACATCAGCAGGTGGTTTACATCATGATACAAATAAGCTAGTTTACATATGCTGCAGGATTTTTAAGTTTCTTTGCTGGAGTCACTTTTCTCAGTGCCTATAAAGCTGCATTGCCCAAAGACCGCAAATTTGCATGCCTCAGTTTCAACTGAAAAATTGGAAGTTAAAACTAATACTTTTATTTTGGAAGTTGGTGCTTTCATGAGGCTGGGACAGTAGATCAGGAGCTCAGCACTAACTTCTTGCAGGACTACAGTTAACACATTTCACTAACTTGTCCTCCCTTCTCCTCTTTCCCTCTTTTGAATACAAAATGCCCACGGTAAAGATTTTCTGTGACCCTGCATTTCTGCAACAGCTTTTCACTGGGGCCTCAGTTGCAGCTGCAGGCAGCAGCCCAATACGAAATATTTTAAAACATTAGCCATCACTTACATAGCTTTGACTTTTAAACTGTGGTATTTTATATTTTACCAAGCCTAGTAGAAGGAAAAAAGGCCATATCCTGTTGGGAAAGGGGGAATCCCATCTCTACCATGGTATAATCTATTTCTGGTCCTAACGAACTGTGGGTTATTGAAATTTAAACCAGTCACTAGCCCAGGACTGAACATTACATGGCCTGGGAATCAGTCCAATGTAATTTGGGGGTGGGAGGGTGGCTCAGAATTCCAGGTTTGTGAGGAAAGCAAGAAATATTTTCCTGGCAGGTTTGTTAAAAAAAAAAAAGGCAGCCCCTTTTAATTGCTGGGAGGGTCAGATTGTTAAAACCAGTCCCTGTGGAAATGGATTAGTGCATGGGAGGATGTCAAGGTGCAAGATAAATGGAATTTAGCATCTAGTTCCACAGTTTATTATCCAGACAGGAGCTCCACATACTGCATGTATGTACACGCAAAACACCCAACATTATGGATTGGTGTAAAGGCATTATTGTTGACACGGCTTTGGAGTGACAGCATTATTCATGAAAAGCAGAGCTATAAGCCAGTGAATTATGCAATGTACACAAACTGAGTGCGAGTAAGCCCTTTCTATCAACACCACAGACTGCATGTTTCCTTTATAACATTATATTTTTCAAGAAAATGATTCTAGAAATGTGTAAGTAAAATTAAACGGCCATGTGCTTTCTCTCTGTCTTTTGTTCCTGTCTCTGTAATGTCAAATTGTGTCTCAAAGTGTATCTTGAATCTGCATTTCTTCAAAAGGGAAAATGAAATAAGACTCATTCTTGTAGATAAGATAGCTCAAAAGTCAGTGTATCAAATACAGGGCTTGATGTTTGTTCATACCGGAGCATCACCATATCCTTCCAGGTGGCACTGTTCAATTTGTCCTTTTTATTATAAGGCTTGTTTAAGGAGGCCTTGGTGCAAGTCACATCCAAGTCTATAACACAGATCCCAGCCTCAGTTCTGTTGAAATAGGTCAGGCTACTGCAGTGCAGAAGTCGGACTGAGGGGTAGGACTATACTTGTTTGGAAACAGGAACAGCCTTTATATAATGCAACTGAGGCCTTGAAGTAAAATAACAAGAAAAAAATACGATGAAGCCACCCAGATTTTGTTTCAGCTCATGCAAAAGGAGCATCAAGTATAATTAGAAGAGCTGTCTCTGTCAGAGGTAGTCCTGCTTAAGTGGTGAATGCTACCAGGTTAACAAATGTGACCACTGTAATACCCGGCTTTGAATTCAAAACCAGAGCCTGCAAATAAGATCCTGCTATATTCAAGTCAATGCTAAGTCACTCACTGATTTAGCTGGGATGAAGGGAAAGAGCAGATGTTCATCCTGATGCTGTTAGACCCATTATTCATCTATCACTAAGCTTCAGCTCCTGCCTCTGCCACTTTCTGCTCCATTTCTTTTCTGTGTCCATGCCACGTCAGTCCTTAGCCAGGGGCACCCTCATTTTTCCAGCCACCTCAGGTAAGGATGTTTTCAATTTCAAGAAAAGGAAAAAAATTTAGGAAATAATTAGAAAAGCAGCTTTCTTTTACCTTTTTTCCTACTGATTATTCTAATAATTATTCTACTTACAGTCACCTGTAATTCTCTGAGTGACTCACTTCTTAAACATTTCTTTCTGTTCCATATTTCAGCTTAGAATCACAGTTCACATGAAATTGTAATTCCTTACTAACAGTTCAGCTACCCCTTTTTTCTGTCTGAGCTCCTGGAAGACTTTGTAAACTGGTGCTTTCTAGTTTCTTAGTTTATTGCATCCACAGTGAATTCCTTTGATTAAATTCTTTTTACAGATACTTCAGCTTTACTGAAAAGAGTCTTAATACAGACATCATTTATTTTTTCTCTAGTGTCTATATTGTCTATAACTCCTGAAGGCTGAAGAAATGAATCATCAAGTTTTCTCACAGTTCCCAACCAAGAAACATACAAATACATTGTTAGTATTTTGGGTTGTATATATAGTGACTCCTTATTTCATACTTTATGTTTTACCTCCATGATTCTTATATTCGATAATATTTGCTCCTTTCCTTAAATAAGACTAGATTACTATTTTCGAAAGGCTACTATTTTGTCTTAAATAACATCTTGAACCTTGCAATCCAACCATACTAGCTTTTAATAGGCTTCCTATTTTCTTTTTTGTTAAGGTGCATTCATTCTTCTGTGACTCCTGGGATGCCTAAGAAGCCTCCATGCTGAGTGTAAGGATTTTAATTTCCTCACTTTTGACTTTATGGTTTTTTAACAAACTTTCCCCCTGAAAAAAATTTCATTATCAAAAGTTTCGTGTCACAATCCCACATTTGGTTCAATCACTCCCTTGAGAATGCTGAACTTAATTATGCTGTGGTCACCATTAATTAGTGGCTCAGCAATAGTTACTTCTTGAACCAACACTTGTACATTACATAGGACAAAGTATCTTTCCCTCATGTGTACTGTAGAATCAACTGCTATAAAAATATAGTCTGTGAGGTCAAGAAGTTTTTTCTCTAAATCACTCATTGGAAAAGATGAATTTCTATGCAGATAGCTGAAATGTTTCATTACAAACATTTATTAGTCTTGGTTGCCCTATGTGTGCCTGACACTTCACACTTCAATATTAATAGTCAGTTTTTGTACAATAGGAAATTCTGTCATAAGTTATTAAAACTGTAGTATGTGCTTTCATACTAAATTGACTTCCAATATCAAGTCTTTCCAGGACAAAAGGATTGAAAATATAGGAAAAAAAATGTAATGTTGGTGCAAAGTTCTCAAACAGCATTGCTCAATATAATTTTATTGATTTGATGGTTAGTAACTTATAAGCTACACTCGTATTCTTGTAAACTTCTTGTAAAATTTTTTGCCTCATCTATTCCATTCATTCTCTTTGTGTTGACTTCTGTATTCACTGAATTCCTCTGTATTATTATGATATATTGTTACTTCATCATTGTAAGACACTGTGCGCCCTACAGCTGACAGATATCCTAGTACTATGTAAGTACTTGTAATATAAAAAAAGAAGTCCTTGGCAGATGTTCAAAATACAGATATCTTATACAAACCTTTCCACATGGTCTTTTTAATTTCATATTCTATTTGTTGAAAATATTTACTTTTTGTTTTATCTCACATTAATGGTTATCGAACAAAACTGTTCTTATTAGTTTTTTACTCTGTGCTTGGAACATAATTGCAATTTACATTTTTAATTTCTTCCTAGGCTTAAAGAGGTTAAGTTGTTTACAATTATTTCTGTACTGAAGTATTTCTGTATTGAAGTTTGATTTCCATGGGTTTAGATGCTTGCATATCTTTGAGAGTCTGGTCCTGGTTGCATCAGATGGTCACAAACAACAGAAAAGATACCATTTTCAAAAGAGAAAGCTGGGAGATAGAATCCTTAGAGGAACAAGGCTTCAACCACATCCAATGTACGTATATACCATCACTCCTAATTTACAGGGCTCTATTCTGGCAGACAGTGTCTTTCCTGTAGAATTCCACTCTGTGACTTCACATAGCCCAGAAGATGCGCTAAATCTGGATGTTTCATCCCTCAGACGTAATTAACATATTCTACAATCTGGCACAATCTGTTTAAATAGAAGAAATGAGGGCAATGGTGTCAGTGATGCCAGGAGAACCAGGCTGATCTATATGGTTATATATAATGGCCTATAAAGCTCTGTGTACTCTATTTTTCTGCTTTCTCTAAAAGTCTCCACATGTGACAAGTCATATATGTTAAATAACTAGTCTAAAGCCTTATAATGAGATTAAAACACAGGATTTGTCTCTTTACAGCTACAGCTAAATGCCTAGTCAGTGAGAAAGTACAGCAGTGTATTCCAGATTCTGATAACAAATGTCTTGATTTGAGAATGTTTATATCCAAAAACACTCATTCAGCCTAGGATATAGATAGCTATGATTTAAACTTCAGACTGTGAAATTCCTCTCCAGACTAAACTATACATACACCCCAAAAAGAAAAAGAAAGAAAGAAAAAGAAGAAAAAAAGAGGGTTGTATATTAACTTTTTATTTTATAAGATAGCTTCCAAGGACAGAAAAGAGAAATAAGCCCAGTGATGGTGGGAAATTCCAATGTTTCAGGTGAAAAAATGTTAATACAGCTTTTGGATATGGTTTTATGCTTCGCCAAGAAGGAAATGGAAAATTAAAAGGTTCTTGGAAAACGAAGAGGTTTTGACTGAAGATCAAGACACTGACTCAAGAGAGCCTGAAATTCTACAAAGGCCATTGCCAGCTTGCGTCAGTGAGAACAAGTGGAGACAAACCAAATAAATTTATCAAGTTACATTGGCAGATGAACCTAAAAGAGAAAGAAAAATGTGTTTATTCTTAAGTTGTGTAATTGCAACTCCTCAGCAGCAATTCTTCCTCACTGAGGCCCTGCTTCTTAGCTCTCCTAAAATATTTTTATTTTGTTTTTATTTTCTTTCCCACAGTTTTTGCATTATCTAAGGGATCCAGAAATCTCTTTGGTTTAATTTATGTAACAAAGGGGTTAATATTCTTGATGTTTTCTCTGCTGGGATGCCAAACAGGGTCACCAGATGTGATTCATAAGTTGTTCTTGCATGCAGCTTAGCAAAAGCACAGCTGTGGTTACACACTGGGGGTGGAGGGAAAAGGGGAAGAGATCCTGACCCTGCTGGAGTCAACGGGAGTTTTACTATTTACTTCCATGAGGCCAGAATTTCACCCCAAGTATCTACATGGGTCTTGTTATTTGTTTTCCTTTGTTCAAAAGGATCCTTACTGTCACCATTGCCAGATTTCATCGAGATTAGATGTGAATCAGTAATGTACTTAATTATTATTAGAACCACCAATCTGCAATATTGCATGACAAGTAAAACATGACTGAGAGCTTTAACTCATAATGAAACCTGATTTTGTTAGAGAAAATGGGGGATTTGTCCTTTTTTTTTTTTTCAAAGTATTTGTCTTCTTCAAAAAATACTGACATCTAAATGTTAGCGTTTGGAGAAAAACATTTTATTCTAGTTTAAGTGTGCACACACCCCTAATCACCCTGTTTTCTGCTTCACAATTTACAATGTTTTGAAAAAATAACCCAGTATTTGATAGGTAGGAGCAAACGTTTAGTTGCCTCTAGCACCATCTGCAGAACCATCACTGAACTTGGTTTTCTGTATCATGTTTGCTTCTGAAATATGAAAAACTATGTTTAACCCAATCACAGATTTAACAGAATCTTTTGTTTTATCAATGCATCATCTCTTAGTTGATTCTAAGTACATTCTTATCAGCTCAACAAGCAAAAAATGAATTTTGCTATAACTGTGGTTAAAGTAGCTTGAGAAAATGTTATTATAACTACATGGGGGTGAGAGGAACATATTTCAGATAAAAAAATAAGAGCTAAGATTATGTTAAGAAGGATCTTAGATTTTGGTCAGATAAGGATCTTTCTTAAACCACTTTCCATCACTTTTCGCTTATGTGAAAACTAATCTATGATGATAATTTTCCGTGGCCTTAGCTCCTCTCGCTCTTCTGTCTACAAAAGGTAGCGTTTTGATACCAGATCATCTAATTCCTCCATGGAAATGGGTGCTCCATGATCTCTATAAGTTCTGGACAGACGCACAAGAGACTGGAAATGTAATTGCATAGATCAGACTCAGCGTACTTGGGTGTACTTCTTGTACTTGAATTCAACTGTGAGATGATTGACTGCAAAGCAGCTAGACATGTTAATCTTCTTGTATAAATCACAGTGACATTTTTTCTGCGTGTGCTGTCTTGGCTTTAACAGGATCAAATAAGATTCACTGACAACAAAGAAAGACAATTAGGTGTTGGCAATCAAAATTTCCTATTCAAAAATGGTGGTGGTTACAGTGTGATTGAAAAAATAGAGCCCCTTTTGTAATACTTTCATAAAACAAATCAGTATATGTCAATATCTTTTATATATCTACTAGTTTGCTCTCTGTACATATAACCATTGGCACAATGCTTTCAGCTCAGAACTTGAGAGTGTATTTTTTTCAAACACACACACAAACACCATCAACCATCATTAGATAAATACTGAAGAAAGGACAGGCATATTCTGTTTCTCAACCATCTCTCCGGTAACTGCAATGACCTGAAGGCAGTTGCTGGTTGGGTCATCCAAGAACATGAAAATTGTAACATTTCCTTCCAAGGTTTGATTTAGAAATGGCATTGAAGAAATATCCGTGTTTTAATAGGTATTATGTCTACGCTAGTGTATTAAACATGTATGTAGCTGTTCTGAGTCCATACTATAAACCTTCTAGCCTTTGAAAGAAAAGTAACCAAATGCAAACTACCTGCTTTTCCTGGACCTTTGCTAAATTCCAGGTTGAATCCAGGAACTGTTTGTGAAAGTGCTTGATGAACAAGGCCAAAACTACCCAGGGACTGTTCTAGCAATTTAGTGATGTAGATGTCTGCGTTCCAGTATCCAGGAAGTTTCTTGCCCCTCTTTGATTTATAGTAGAGGTGTAACTGGCATTTACTTACATACATGCACCTTTCTTGTGACATAGTGATATATCAGTTTCAATATTTCAGTAGTACTCTGCAGCATAGTGAACATCAGACTCAATCCAAACTGCCCTTCTTCTCAAACTACATAAAAATTACTTCACAATAACCAAAAATCAAGCCACTGCTTAACCATGCAGGACATTTTCATTGTTCTGAAGTTCAGTGAATAAAATAATCTTTGGCTCTTACATAGGACCATTCATCCAAGCATTTCAAGGAACTTCACAGGCACTAAATAAAGAAAAAGATTCCTCTGGGAGCACCTGGAAGACCGTAAAAAGAAAGCAGTTCAAATCATCATAAAAGTTCTTAAAAACAACACAAAACTGCTTCCAAAACAACTATTAGGCTCTGAGGTTCTCTATTCTTGTTACTACACTACTTTTGTTTGTATATAACAGTTCACATTTCCTTCCTTATAATATGCATTTTGTCACCATGCAGGCAAAAGTAATGCCTTAGTTATTACTTTGTACTCTGAAAACTGATTGAACAATTAGGAGAGTGTAAAAGACTTTGAGACACTGTCCATCAGTCTGGTATCTGAGCACACCATGGAGACTTGAAGTGCAGAAGGAGAAAATACTTCACCATCGACTCATCTGGGGTAGATGAGTCTGTTACAGTACCCAGAGGAAGGATTCTGAACAGTATTTATATATGCTCTGATGGAAGATTTTATTGCTAAAATGTTTTATTCTAGCTCTGGATGCTGTCAGCCTCCAGTTCAGTCTGATCTTTTGTGGCAGGAAAGACCATGCTAAGATCCTGTCTTGGAAGGCTGAGTTTCCAGTGCCTGGTCATTGACATCAGGGACTGCCTAGATGCATCATCCCTGCAGGAGTTATTGCCTGGAGTTGGGTGGAGGAGCAGGTAATCTCTGAGGACAGGAGGGAAGGCAGCAAGTAAGCAGAAGTGGCGCATTGCATCGGCCTAGGAAGATTTTCAGCTCTGGTCCCAGTGAGGTCATGGCAGCGTGTAAGTGGAAGGAGCCTCAGCCCAGACAGTAGAAGCCAGATTTTATTTTCCATTGAAGCTTTTACCTCACAAATCCATAGCAAGTCATCTTCTCATCAGGAGTTTTTCCAAGGAGAGGACCAGAGGGCTGGTTCTCAGTTTAATGAATGCATGTGTCTGAAGAACTCCAAGCACATTTATTCCTGTTTGAGTAGCTTATTTTCCTTCTTTTCCCTCCTTCTGTTCTATAGCATTGTCACTGCTATTGTCCCTCTCTGCATGCTCATGCACATATTATGCATAAAACCTCTTTTTTGCAGGTCATGCCTCTCTCTTCAGCACTTATCCAAAGGCAGAAGCATGCAGGCACTCACTGTGCATGCAAGGTTATCTACTCAGCACAAGATGCTCCAGTCCAGGCTTGAACAAGGCAGCTCAGGCACCAGAGACAGCATATGTATTCTGGACTATAGTCAGGCAGAATGATTACATTCCAAACGTGTAATCACATACAACTTAACCTAAAATTCTCCCAGTTATTTCCTTTCAGGGAATTATGTTTTACTGGCTTCTGACAGCATTTTCTCTTTCCATCTTGAATAGCTGCATAATGCTGTTTAGCGGTATTAAAAAAGTAACTGGTTTCTACCTTTCAAATGGCAGAATTCAATTAGGGGAAGCAAATTCTATCAGTGCAGGCTATAACCAACTCAATAATTTTAATAGTTTGGACAATTTCTTAAAAAGGAAAAAAACTCTGCAAAAGGTTATTTATAATTAACGGAACATTATTAATGAGAAATTAAAAAGGAAAAAAAAAAATCTATGATTTCAAGTTTCATTTAGCTATCACCAAAAAGTATATTTCCTATTCTGATCCTCCTTTTGCCATGTTTTTATCAGCTATCACTCCTTCAAATGTATGACGTTGTTAATAAGTGTCAAAGATTCCTCAAGCTTGTTTCGTGCCTGAATTTTACAATAATTTTAACAGCAACTGTGCAGCCATTCTTTGTTAGACAGATAAGAACAAAATAGATGTCGAATATTGCAACACACGAAGTAATGCACCACCAGCAACTCATTAGGTATCAAGTTTCCCAAAGCAAAGAACTAAAAAGTGGAAGTTTTGAACACAGGGCACAGTGAAAGCCAAAGATTAAAAAGGAGATAAAGGACTAAGGCAGTCTCACAGAGGATCACTTCCTTGGGTAATCACCAGCTCAGAGGATCTTGACTGGATCAATTCCTCCTCCATGGATTTGTTAGCGGCTACAGTCAACATCAGTATACTTCAGATTTGAAGGATTCTTTGGGGACTGAAATGTTAAATTTAGCATGAAAATAGACATCATTTGGCAGCATGCCTTCATAAGATAACTTACGCAGCTAAAATTGATGCTCTTGAGAGAGAAACTATGAAACACGATGAATAAAGGCAGAATAATAGAAGAGATAAATTCTAGAAGTAGACTTCAAATGTCGTAAATGAAGGATAAGGTTTAGCAGGATAAAGTTTTATAACAACCAACAAGCCTTTAAATGGCCTAAATACTTATGAATCATTTAAAGCAGCTGTGGCCAAGCATGAGGGTTCATTTTTAGCTTCTGAAACATCTCTGCCAGTTATTTTGCATGAAATTCCCTAATCTATAATTGTGTTTGCTGAGTCCAACAAATATGCTCTCAAAACTGTTTTTTCCATTATGCATGTCAGGGAGCCCTATGTATACCAATCCAGATGGCTCACAGACTAACCAGACACACACAGATTAAAAAGAGAATACTGACTGAGGCCTATAAAGGTTATTAATTATTGTTAAGTGGTGTGACAACACACATCCCTATCCTAGAATGACCAAAGATTCCTCTTCAATTCCCTGGGATACTCTGTGGGGTTTGTCCCATAGGACTTCTCCATGATGGCAGAAGACAGTAATGTGTCCTGGGCAAAATGAGTGCACTAACTGAGGAAAATCTAGGACTTAATTTAGATGATAAAAAGAGAAATATCTGCCAGTAGCCGGCAACAGAAAACACAAATCTTTCATGTGATGCTTTGTTTGTGGTGTTGGAAGTTGCATACTCATTCTGCTTCAGAGCTCGAGCATAAGGTTAGGTGTGATAAATCCATTCCAAATGGGTGATCACACAGCATGTACCCAAAATAGTCCCAGTTATCATTGACAGCTATTACATTCTGTTACCTTTTGGGGGAGAAGGAGGAAGAGGAAGTTATGCAAAAAAGAGCAGGGGAGAGTAGGGGTAAAAATGTTAATTTTCCTTCACTCAGAGTTACATGATCAATGTATAAACTATCATATGCAATACACATAGGAACTGGTCATTGTATCAATATATAGTTTGAACCTGAGTGGAAAAAGTTCCTTGAGCCCAGAAACCTTCAAAGAATTAAAAAATGCTCCCATACTGACCTAAAAATGTTGTTTACAAATGTAATTAGCATTTATTTTTTTTCTGTGGAAACATAAAAAGACCTATCCAATCAAACAGCAAAATCATTTCACTTCAGACAGGTACGTGAACAGAAGTATTCTTGGATGTAAAAGTATGGCATTCAAGTCATTACTTTTAGCTAGTTTGTGGTGGGCTGCTCTCAGTGACTCTTGCTGGAGCTAATTCCACTTAAAAGAAAACTAAATAACCCCTGCATCGGAGAACTGAACCTTGCTTTGTATCTTCCCATGTGAGTAAAAGTTAGTTATTTTTCTGCAGCTGGTGAGTTTCTGTCTGATCTTGACACAAACATAATCAAAACTCAAAACATTTCAAAGTTTGTTTGTTTTCCCTCTCTCTTCTTTTTTTCTTAGAGAGAGAAAAATTTATTTAAAAAGTATGTTTAAAATATTCCCAACAACTTCTAACCAAGGTGGCTCTCAAAATGAAAGGATACATTTTAATGGAGTTGAACAGTAGTCACTGACAGAAAACGCAGTGTCACTAAATTAACTGGTCTTGCAAATAATGCAATTGTTAAAAGAAATAATCTTCCAAAAATCCTGGGTAAGATGGAAAAAAAATACCAATAACTAAGAAACAGTAGGGATGAGGAGGAGGAGATAATGGTGACCTAAATGAAACTGAGGAAACACTTGCTATGTATGAAATAAGGTGAGAAAAAAAAAGTAGGGAGTTTCCTACTTAAGCCTGAAGTGAATGCAATGATACAGTATTGCAGGGCTGAGGCTGAGAACTTCATTTTCACTTCAGGTATAGAAAAGAGTTACTTTGGAGTGTTATTATTCCCAAATCTCTCAGGAGGACTGTGGCAGACACGACTGGGCCCACAATCCTGAATGCCATTATTTGAATCTGTCTTTTCTGTGTCACACTAGTTTGAGTGTATATAGTATATTACCTTTAATTAATTGAGTGTTTATGTGTTAAAAAGTTATTCACTTGTGCACAGAGTGATTTGCCGGGATTTATGATGGGAACATTTTATAACAGCAGCGTGTGTTTCCCTACAATTTGTATAGGCTCATTCATTATAATTTTTCCTGATGTTTTGCCTACCATATTATTAACTTCCCCAAAGCAATGAAATAGCGGCTTGTCTTCTCACAGCAGAGAAACGAGAGGAATAATTATGAATGTGGAAATCCCAGTGAAAACATGCTTCTATTGAAAGGGCCTAGTGGTCCAAATAGAAGCCTGCTGGATTTATGAAGTCTATAAAAAAAAGCAAATATACAGAAAAACAGATGTTTTTTTTTTCTTCCAAAAATCTTGGAAGTCTTGCACTCAGGAAAACAGGGTGGGGGGGGAAGGGGAGGAGGAGAGAATGTTACATTTATCATAGAATCACAGAATCATTTAGGTTGGAAAAGACCTTTAAGATCATCACATCCAACTGTTAACCCAGTGCTGCCAAGTCCGCCACTAAACCATGTACTAACCATGTCCCTAACATGGTTTATGCCACTATTAACAAAAATTTATATTTTACTATAGGCTATGGAGTCTGAATAAATCATCACAGTTTCAGGTCCTTGCCATGCATAACTATTTAATCACTTGGAAGTGTTCTTTTCAAAATGTAAGAGTTTGTGAGCATAGTCTTTGATTTGTTACTGCTTCAGTAGCAAAATCACCTTTGCTTCAAAGGCATAGCTCTTTAGGACTCTTTGCATGTAAGAATTTACAATAATAGGAAAATGGCTAGCATTCACTGAAGGTGGTAGGGGAATTATTTTTTTTCCAGGCTGTCAGTGAGGAGGTAGGGGGAAAGCCTGTGAAATCAATTCCAGAAAGTGTTGTGGATCACTGGTTATTTTACAAAGATGCGAAGTTGACAGGACCACCACAGTCATTTGTGTTTATTGTTCAAGAGGGTGCTTTTTTGGACCATCCCTAGCAAAAACCAACCTCATTTAAGAAAAAAGAAAAGGGGGGCAGCGGGGAACAAAAAGGAAGCGGGAGGCAGTGTAAGCAATGAGCCTGCTCCAAGCCCTGCTCTAGGATAGCCTTCCCTACCACTGCCCCGGTCCTACCCCTCTCTTAGGTACTTTGTATTATTACATGTGCACTCTTCATTGTTATTTCTCACAACAACCCGGTCTGCTTCTGCACTCTGTCGTCCGGGTGGCCACTCATAAAAAATGTGATTTACATTCTTGTTTCACTCTCGCCACCTTTTAACTTCCTGTTGCTTCTGCAGCTCACGCTTTGCTTGCCTTTTCTGTTCTTTTAATTTGAAAACTGAATTTATGTGCATTTCATGCTTATTATTATTACATGTTTACATATGCAACAGAGGAAAAAATAGATCACCATCATCAAAATAATCTTAGATTACTTTTTAAATGAATTTATGTATAATAAATGCTTCAAAATAATGAAAAAAAAAATCTGAATTTGCTGGAAGGGCAAAATAATTCCAAAATAAAAAAAAAATAAATCTCAAAGCTTCTCCTCACATCCTAAAATTTTCACACCTAAAAATAATTACATAAAAGCGTTACTACACTTTTTCACCATCTGTTACAATGGGTTGAAACTCCTTTCTGAGTAAAACAATACAAGAAAGCTAAAGATTGGAGGGGCCACATGATGACAGTGGCATTCATAGATGAAGTCATGGAGCTTGAAAGCATGTGCTCACCTTTTGCCAGGATCAAACCTCAGATGGCTGAATACAAGTCCTTTGAAAAAGTTAAGACAATTTACCCCTACTGAGGAGCTGCCCCTGTGAATATAAATCCATGTTATGACAGAATAAAAGGGTCATTTTGTGCTAATTCAGTTCCACTCAGCAGCAAATGCTGAGCAGGAAGATCTGTCATCAAGTAGAAGCCCTCTAACTGGCTGTACATTTTTTGCTGTAAATCTCACAGATTCTCATAAAAGGAGGCCCATCCTGAGTTCTCACTGGAGACTAGAAGTAGCCCTTAGCTTTTGTAAAAACAGCCAGCAGCCATGGCTGTTTGTTCTTTATTCCCCTGTCTGCCTTAAATTCAGATCATGTTTTCTCTATTAAGGGTAAGGAAAAAAAAGTTATTAACTGGAAGAACATATGAACAAGTGAATAGTTCAGAGTTCAAGTATGCACCCAAGATTTGGCTGCTCCCCTGAAATTTGTCTGAATTTATCTGATTTTCCAGAGCTAAAGAATGATACATCATGCCCCCTGTACTCCAAAAGGCAGAGCGATCCTCCTCTGTTCCCCACTCCCCAAAGACAGTCTGCTGTCTTACCTTAACATTTCTTTCCAAGGGGTAAAGAGGTCCAACACCATCAGTCTTTCAGGCACACATCTTTTAACTGCACTGTACTTTTCATCTAACCTCAGTACCAGCAGAACAGGAGCACAGTGTCTGCAGAATACAGGTATCTGACAAGATTCAGGAAGGTGATAATACCAGATCTGTTCCACAAGTACCGTGCAAATGTTTCGGTATTCTCACCTCACCGTTACTTCTCTGCAAGATGATGAAAACGTAGTCACCTATTTCAGAACACAACATCAACTAACTTTGCCGTAAGAGCCATGCCATGAGCTCAGGACCGGCAGACAGTAACTTCTGGGTTCTCATCCGAGTACTGTCACTGATGTACTGAATGACACTGGAGTAGTAAATTAAACCCCCTCTGCCTCATTTGTCCCCAGCTGTAAGATAGAGTTCCTTATATATCATAACTGTTTGAAAATTAGTTATTTTGGGGGGTAGGGGGGGAGAGAATTATATAGGTGATAACAGTTATTCCTTTTTAATAGGAAGAAATGGAGAAAAGTGCTACAAATCTAGGAAGAGAAAACTTAAAATATTTTTAGCATATCAGTAACAATAATATCATTTGCATGACTTAAAATACATCTATGCAATTAAATTCATCTAGTCGTATACTTACTTTTTAAAATAATGACTGTAATGATTCTTGCATAAACCTATATCATAAATTACTAAAATGAAGTAATAAAATTCACTCCCATGCAGCATGGCTAAAATAACAGTTACGTTCATTTGCATTATATCAAATGATTTGTTGGACATTAGCTTCTACTTTGAGAGGCAGAGAGATCATAAAGAAATACTGGGGAGGAAGAATAAGAATCAGCATTCTAACAGTCTGTCTGTGGAAATTAAGGCAAGAGAAGACAAAGAGATTTAAATGTACCCAGACATAGTACATGAAAGAGTTTTAAATCAAGCTCAGGTTTCCCTACCTCCTGCCCAACCTTCTTAGCTCTAGAACAACCTCAGCACAAAAGGTTGGTACTACTAAACTATTAGATTTGAACTTTAGCTAGTATATTTGTGTTATGTTATCCTTCTGCAAAACAGAGAGTGTCATTTAAAGGACTTCCTGTAAGTCAAAGCACAGCAAGTACATGCACTTACATCCATAAGCCAGGGAACAAGAGCTCTCACTCACAAATTAGTCATTGGGCTTAAAGGCAGAGAAAAATAAGTGAAGTCTTCACAAGGACACTAAAAGATTTATAAAATCATGTAGGAGAGAAAGGAAAAACATTCAGAATCTCTCCATGGAGAAAAAGAAAAAAGAAAAACAAGCAGAAGCAGCAAGTTCAGTGGTTATCACGACTAAAATGAACTTTTTCTTCTCTGCTTTGAAAAACCTTCAAATACAACAAATATTCCTCAGACTGAAACCTCTTTGATTTTAAATGTTTCCCAGTGTCTTTCTTAAGTGTTTTGTTTTAAATGATGAAGTCTTAATAAATAGTGGACACATAATAAGCTTTTGTGGGATTTGGACTTTATCCCACAAGTGAGAGGAAGACCTCATAACTCAAAGAGTGATGAAGCCGCAAGAGAGTTATGAAGGTTTTTCCGCACTAGTGGGATTAATTCCATATTCCACAGATGCCCATTATATAGAGGTTCTCTGTTTATACTGCAAGGAGGTAAAAAGCTTTTTTTTTTTTTTTATTAGATTAAAATGTCAGGGTTGAATATAAATGTCTTAGTCAGAACAGTAAAGAACAGCTGCTTTGTGGTGTCACAAAACATCCTGAGCACAGTGGCTGAGTTAGCAGAGAGACATGCATTGAAAGTATTCTGTGAAGCAAGCAAGCATCACTGCAGATCACTTGCTCCATGTTACAATGTTCTCACTTTCTGCAATGGGGAAAGGAACCCCTATCTTTTGAAGAGGCTCTGTGAACTGGTTTTCTTCCATCATTCCACAATTCCAGCATTCAAGACATACAATGGCCCTGTTTCTACTGCTCCTGGGCTTTGCTGCTTCATGACTTTGAAGGAGGTCTTCTCAATTCACCAAGATCACTGACAAAGGAAAAGGTGAACTTGTACAAAAATAAGCAGTTGCCCTTAGAAACAAAAAGAACCTCCAGTGCAGCCCTCTGCAACCCTAGAAGACAACTGAAACTCAGCTAAACATGTCCCAGAAGTAACCAGGAGTGTATTCCATATGAACCAGGGGTGCATTTGCCCAGCATCACACCCAAAATGCTGCCTGATCTTATGTTAAGACTACTGCTTTGCTGTTATATGCCATTATTTATATCTGGCAATTCTCCTTTCTGTACCAGTGCCTTTGAAGACTTGATATAACCCTGATATATTCTGTATTCATGGCGATAGTTGCCTTTTAATGAAACATTACTCGTCTTAAGAACAGAAAGTGTCCAAAATGCCATTTTAAGTATAGATTTGGGCTTTGATCTTAAGACCATAAACTTTCCTTCAGAGACCGGGTTCTCTGCAATACTAAGTTGTAAATTAAAACCCAAATCATTCACTATTATTGAAAATCTTCTGTATTTATCACATTTGACAAGACAATTTGGTTTATGTGGGGCATAAGCATTCAAAGTATTTTTTGACTGTATGTATATTTACAGATATACATTGCAATGTGTAAATCCCACAGCAACAGATCTCTGGGTTTCATTCAGCACGAAGCAAGCTACCTGCAAACACTGCATCATTCTGCCCAGCTTTGAAATACCTGGGAAAATTTTTCCTCATTTCTTAAAATCAGTTGCTGCTTACGGGTTCAACTGAAACTTGCAGCTTGAAATACCCAAATAAGTGGGCCATGCCTGAATGTCAAAAACCAAGCAGCTATTTCAGGATGAAGTCTTGCCATAACCACAGAGCACAGACCTGCAATGAAGGCTGGAGTATCAAAATGCTGCCTTCTGGCTCAGGGCAGCAGGAATACAGATCATCCTCTGGTTAGTGTTGATAGTGCTGGGCAGCTGCGAGAACACACTCTTCTTTAATACTTTGTCTGATGCTCCTTTCAGAAGAGCAGGGATCTCTGCCTGCTGAGGTACCCAAGCTGTGGTCTGGTTTCTGTCACCCCACAAAAAGCTGGTGAGCCACATAAGGCTGGCTTCTTCCCTGCTGTGAAATAAAAACAAAACACCCAAAACAAAAACAAAACCAGAAGAGCTGCAAGGGAGTAAATAAAGTCAAAAGAATAAGCTGATGGCAGGATCAGTGCTTTTCAAAAGGGGAACATGCTTCTGTCTGGGTAAAATCTCAGAGAAATTTGTGCAAAAACAGTTCCTGCCGTGGCCACAACTCTGTAAGAGGCAGTGTTCACAGCAAACATCTCCTCTGCATGGGCTATGGTCTGTAAGGGAGCCTTTGTGAACCGTACTACCTCATTAAGAAAATACTGGAAACCCCCGTGCTATGCTGAGACCTGCAACACCTACGCCAAGAGGACAAGACACCTGAAAAATGGTGCCAACTGTGGTGGCAACTCACTCTAGATCTGCCTAAACCAGTAAATCTGAGGTTCTATTCTGGGTAGGATACAAGGAAAAGATCCTTTTAAAGGTCCTTTTACACTCTGCTTCTGATGGATCAGTATTTTGAGGTCAAGTATTTTTAAATATTTATTTTTAGTGCTTTAGCATATCTGCTTGCCTACCTAAAATAGTTTAAGAAGTATTTTGGGCACAAAAACAGAAACACTCATAGCTTTAATGAAGCTCCAGAGTTACCTCCTCATCAATCACCACAGTGTGGAGAGGTGCTACACATACAATTCAGTGGTAGGTTTTTTATATTGCTCTGATACTCTCCATGTCAGAAAGAAGAAAGAAAAAAACAGCAGAATTAGAAGGTGAGACAAAGAAGACAACAGTTTTGATGGCTCATGGACTAGAACATCAGCAAAGTCCTTGCATTTCTCTCTAAACATTTTATCTCTACTTTTAAGACTAAGTTCTACTATTCTGTCTCAAGAAAGCTAATACTAAGGTTAGTCTGAGAGGGCATTCTTACATGATACAGCAGATCTGCAGTCAGATGGAGAAGACAGATTAGGAACCAAATCAGAAATTAGAGATTGGATTGTGTTCTATCAGCTGTATTTTATAAATCACCACCTACACTCAGGACCCAGGCTCTTCTGGCATACCTTTTTACATGAGGGAAATTCCACAAACTTATGGAGTTGTTCCATATTTATAGTAAATCTTTGGAAGTCCCTACTAATATTTCTGCACGTTTTCCTACTGGGAAGAGACAAGAGGCGGAAAGTTAGGTGCAAAGAAGTCCACCACAATGAAATCATAACTTCTCGGTATGGAAAGATTTCTACACCTAACTTATGCTTATCCCATGCATTTTATCCCACACAATCACATTACTTGCTGTATACCTTTGGAGTACTGGGCAGTTGGGATCTGAATGGCTGGCTCATCAGGCTAGTCATGCTGGGCACAAGGACTTGGAGAGAACAGTGATCAACAGCAGCCTGAAGCGCATCCTATGGCAAGAAGGAGCAGAGATTAAGAAGACATATCACCTTTTCTTAAATAATTCCGGAAGTACCTCCTTGCTTCCCAGCAAGATTATTCAGAGCTGTAATCCAGAGAGGGTGCAATGTGGTTCTTTTGCCATATGACACACCCCTGTCAGTATTGGAGGACAAAAACCCACCGTATACCTTTTCTAAAATCTCCCTAATGCTAGTATGGCGCTTTGCCTCCACAGGGAAGCAGGGAGGAGGGTGCAGGAAGATGACATCCCATAGGCTGCAGTGTCCTCCCCTTGATCGATGTATGTTCTCCACTGGGGGTATGACTTCAATTCTTTCCTCAAAACATGAATCAAGTGAGACCACAAGCAAATATATTTCCCTGTCAAACATTTCACTTCCTGGAGACAGTTAAGAGCTAATGTGACATACTGTGCACAGTTTATTTTTGCTTTTGGGCCAGCAAATTGCTGTACTGTTTTCCAGGCCCTTAAACTTGGTTTGTGTTTGCTGAAAGAAGCATTGCAGACACACTGGCTGAGTCCAGTAGGATTTCTAGCACACAAACTGATCCTAAGCATTTAGAAGAGGAACTGAAAGATCAGTAAACCAAATTCAGGCCAAAGGCACATGTGTTCCTCTTTACATAAGACCTCAAAAAAGCAGACTGTGGAGTTTCTTTCATGTCATCATATTTGCTGCATCATCCAGCCTGCCTTTTAACAAAACTTAAAACTGATGCAATAGGCTGGCTGTTGCACACAGAAAATAGACACTCAGAGAGAACACATGTTCTGCTTTTTTGTTGTTCCCTGGCAAAAAAACCCCAAACTAAAATCAAAACCTGTGCGGGCCTCAGAGTAATCCCTTGATGTCTTAACAGTGTAAGTTAGAAAACTGGGGCACCAAGCGGTATGTCTGCCTTACAGTGACAATGGTAACAAATGGCAGAGCCGGGAGTAGACCGTGCTCTACAGGCAACAGATGGAACCTAACTGTTCATTCACTGAAGTAAATGAAATCCAAGTCTCCCTGTGGTATAGAAGGGGAGAAACAGATGCTGCAGAGCCACCAGTGATTTTCCTACTTTGGGACATCTTAGAGATCACCACCCACTTGATAAAGCTTTGAAGCAGCTTTTCTTCTATCAGCAGGATTTAGCCATCCAAAGACCCAATGCAGCAGAACAGTCTGATCAAATAACCCTGACAAAGTTGTCGAGTGATTCCTGGACACTCTGTCAGGGTTACCTGAACATTTCAATGAACAAGAGCAGGTTCTCAGTCTTGTTCATTGAAAGAAATGAACAAGCAGAAAGAAGCAGGGCTTGTCAGCAGTTGCAGGCAATTAGCCCTGGAAAACATCCACCTAGGACTGCATCTGACTGTTATTTATCTCTTGTAGGGCTGAAGAACAACATGAGATTGCTATGAAGCCTTGAGGAACACCTCTGATACCCTGTTAATTCATAAGATAATGCTTTGCATTTCTGTAACACTGTGCATTTTACAAGCCTTGTTCAGTTAAGCATCATTAGACTGCAGTACTTGAAGTGTTTCAGAAATCAGGAAGAGCAGCAGGTAAGCCCTCTCTTCATTGCCTTACCCACACTCCAACAAGCAGCACTTCAGGCAGTCTCTAAAGATTGTATGAAGCAGTCTTCTGTCTGAAGAAGGCTGGGATCATTGTAGGGCATACAGCTCACATAACAGCTTTAGAAAAATGCCAAGAGGTTAATATTAATTATTGACATTAATTATTCTCTTTTGAGTCCTGTGGTACTAATGTATACTGAAATTAGCAGAATACACAAGTTTTTAGCATAGAGGTACCACAGCACTACAATGGAAGACAAAATATAGAGTTCAGTGATAAAGCAAAAATTGGGTATTCCACTTTCCTGTGTGACATTCAAGTGTGACAACAAAGGCATAAAAAATTCTAGAGCCTTTTGGTCGGGTATTAGTTTTTGGGCAGCATCTCCAGCTTGGCAATACTTCGCCTTTAGCTACTTTTAGTAAAAAAGTTATATGTACATCATTCAAAACAAACAGACATAAAGAACTCTATAGAGCTCTATAGAAGGCAGTGAAAATATTGCTACTTATACCAGTGCTGAGGCAGTTCAGTGCCACTGAAGATCTTTGAAAACTCTTCAAACAGCTCCTCTCTCCTTCAGTCAACAATTCAAATGCATATCTAGTTCAGGCACAATATAGCAAGGAAAGTCTTTTCTTGGTATTGGTAATCCCAACACAAATTTTCCAACACACATATGCCAACATGTTTCAGACTTTACCTGGGGAGGAGAAGAGGTAATTTGGCCTCTATCATGGTGTAGTCCCTGGCATCTTTGCACAGGCTACCTGCAGTGCCAGCTGTGGTAGCAGTGGTATTTGCAATGCGGAATACTGCTTGCCACAAAAACTACTTCGTTGCTGGCATTTTCCCCACTCTGTCTTCCTGAAGTGCAGACAAGGAGAAATGTCAGAGGCATTTTGGGATACAAAACTGCCTGTTTGGCTACCTTGCTTCTTTGTGTTTGGCTATTTCACCCCATCCCCCTTTCTACTTAGTGTTTTTTCCCACTCGCAAGTATTGTTTTAACACAAATGGCTCTAGGTGTTCAATTGCCTTCAGCTGGTAGCTGTCTAGTTGGAGAAAAAAATAAATTAGCACACTCTTTTCAGAATCGATATTGTAACTGTCATACTGCTAATGTTGAATTCCTTGTTGGTTTTGCTTGTAGTACCAGACTGCTTTAGAATCAATTCGTTGCCTGAAAATACAACGTGCTTCTTAAAGGTTATCCTGACTTTAGATTTCTCACTTTAGTTCTGTATCTTTCACTGTTTTCCTCTCTTCCAGAGACCATGAATATTATCACATTTCACATCATTTAAGATCTAGTAGTGTCAAAGAATGCCACCCACCAGTATATCCACATTTTGCTATGTAAAACATAGATAGATGCTGTCCTTGTCCTAAAGAACATTGTAATGTAAAGTATCATGAGGGGCTTTGTCAACATCTTTGCATGACACCCAAACTTTCATTATTGGTCATTATTGAATGAGGCCTCCTCAAAAGGTAAAACTCAAAAGCTAAAGGAAACAGTGGTACAGTCACAGGAACAGACATTTTTCATGTTTATGTACGTTCTAATATAGTCACACAAACTGTTGGAACAAATGGGAGAGAGAAACAGTTTATTTTGTGTGATGTGTCCAAATAAATTATAGCTAAAATTAATTTCAATCTTTCCCTGGTTCCCAGATGTCCGAAAATTATGATAGATCTTAAATATTTCCTTGAACTGATGCAGATATCAGATTCTATATGTTAAAATTCTTAGCCAGCCAGGATAATATCATCACTTGCCCAGCAGAAGTACATGTATCTTCAGGTCTAACACACAAATAACATATTTATATGGTTTCTATTAATATAGTAAACTGATAGACACAGATATACACTTTTAATGTCTTCACACAAGAGCATTTCATAACAGCCTAACCTTTTAACCCTGAACGCCAACCTCCAGGTAAGTCAGGTGAGTGTTTCTTTTGGCATTCCTAGATTATGATTCAGCAACTACTGATGTAAGAGTAGCAATGGGAAGTTCAGAAATCCTATAAGGTATAAACTGTGTCAGTAACAGAACAATGCTCCTGACATCTCTACAATGTAATAGGGAAGTACACATAACACCAAATTAACCTCTTAGTATTTTCATGAGTAGAAAAGGATTTAATTAAGGAAGTCAAGATCCCCTTCCAGTTCCTTCTTCCAATAAATACGTTCAGACTTTGATCTTTGACCTTTATTCGTAAAATTAATTCTACATCATATTTCTGCATACAGCTCTCTAAGGAGGATCAAGTTTACACTTCCCTCCCAATCCAAACCATAACAGTCCTTAATTAGGTGATAATTTATGTAGTACTTAGCATGAACTTTTGACACTCACTGAAGTAGGCAGCATGAGTGTACATATGTTATCACCTGACTACATCAAGCAACAGAGCCTAAGCACTGGTCAGGTATCTTGGGCTTTATAAGGTATCAAGTAACATTTATAACCCTGTTGTACCTAAATTTCTAATAGGTTGGATCTGTCTCCAGTGTACATTAATATATATGCCTGTGTGTACTTAAAGCATTGATAGTAAGAACTTCAAAACAACTAACAAGTATGGGAAACAGATGTCAAGACAATCAGCAACAAGGCTGCCCAAAGCTTTGTACCTCTGCTCAGTTTTAGGGAAAGTACACAGCTGGCAAACATTCCATATTTGCCTACCCAATATGATTAAATGTGGAATTGAGCTCTTTTCCTTCAAAAGTTAAACCATGAGTAATTATAACTATATTAATCTGACCTGTTACTGTAAGTGTAGACAGTATTTTTATACAAGGTTTTCTCCCCTACCCACAGAGCCTTACTATTCTCTTAGCCTGAACAGCAACATTTTGATGGAGCTGCTATCTGTTCTACATTGTTAGATGACGGCGCAGTTAGTTAATTTTGCTTTGGTCAGTCTAAGTCTGGTAAGAAAACAGATATTAATTAACAGATTGTCTTTGTTGAGCAGCTGTAATAAACAACATATGATATTAAGTCCCTAGTTTGGAAACAAAGATGCTGAGTTACTTTGAACATGTCTAAATAGAGAAGATCTGTGCATCCATTGTACTATGTGCTTACCAGTCTTTCTCACTGTGACAGGCTGGAAACAGTACTGTCATGAATGGGTTTTCAATCACATGGACTACTCTGAACACTGTAATTTTTCAGAGTCCTGCAAGTTTACAATAGAAGTTAGGCCTTCTGACTGCCAGGGTAGAAAAGTCTCTAGACCACAAGAAAACCAAGAAAGGCTAGCATGCAAGCTGTCTCAAAAGATGAGTTTATCTCTATAACTCTCTTTTCTATTTATATTCTTTACTTCTCTCTACCTCACAGCAATTAGTGATATCTCACCCAGCCTGTGAAAATAAAATCTGATCTTTCAGAACCTGTTCAGAATGTTATGCAATCATGTTTCAGAAATATTTTAAATTAAATTAACAAATGCTAAATAAATATATTCTACTTTGCTTTACATTTATTTCTTAAGTTTCTTACATCAGTTATGATATTCTTACTTACAGAATTCCAGAAATTTCTTTGCAATACCAAGGAAATAAAATATCCACTCTACTTCTGTGTTCTGCTGAATTATACCAGCATGGCCATGTCTGATTACCATTTTGTCATTATTGCTTTTTTCACAGACACCTAGGTTAGCTTCTATAAAGCTATTGCCATTTTGAAAAAGCCTGCAATGTAGTAAGACAAAAATGTAAATGAGGTGTTTAGAAAGTCCAAATAATGTGAAGGCATCTTTTCTAAAATAGTTTTAAGTGTGGATAAAACACCAGCACTCTTCTAGTAGAATTTAAGTGTACAGAAGGCCTACACACTGCTACTAAGTAATAAATAACAAATAATTCCGTTTTATAATAAGAAATATTAATTTAAACGTACTCTAAAATTTCTAACAGTCTTCACTAGACATCTATTTACAGCTAAGCTGCTACTTCTCCCCTGTAGTATTTTTAAGCATATGATACTCAAGCACCTGTATTTTTGGTAGCTAAATCAAAATTGAGTTCAAATGCAAATTAAATTAGGTTAACACAAATTGTAATGCTGCACAAGTTTTTGCATTAGCCACCAGAGCTGTTGGTTATGAATTAACTGAGCTTATCTGTCATTTTATCAAAGGCAAGAAACACTCACTGAGCTTGTAGACTTTTGCCACAAGTGAAGTGTTTCACAGTAAGTGATCAGTTTTTGAAGAGGAAAACTATAAACTATAAAAGTGAAACCTCTTTTTCCATGTATGGACTTCACTGATTTGCTTTCACCAACAAAAGCAGCAGAATGAATGGGAGATAACCTTTGGAAAGGGCTTGACTAATAGACACCTGATACTGATTCTGAAGCTCCTCCAAATCCATTCCTGCTCCAGACTACCTCTAACAGGGTCTGTCTGTCCAACACCTTGCAGTCAGCGCAGTCTTTCACAGCTGTAAAGAATGATTCCATACTGTTTTGAAGCCAAAATAGACCCTTGTTCCAGAAGGCTAAGTAATTTTAAAAGATGTAGGGCACTAATTAATCCCAGCATGTGTATTTGGGCAAGTCACTAATCTCTCTTACTGTATTCTCTTCTTTACAACTCACAAATTATTGAAAGGACAAGTAATCTGAAGCTGTCACACATCACCAGGTCACTGTCAAGATGCCTCCCAGCCTGATTTGGTTTGCTCTGTTTGGTCACTAACCAAAATGCAAAAGAGGAATGCAGCTCCTGAACAAATGCATGGCAGAGCAGACATTCCGAGGTTATTTTAGAGAGTTATTCTTGAAGCTGATTCTAATTTTGTACAGAATCTGTGAACAGGAGGACAGAGGCTCAACTTTTTTTGCCATCAGTTGCCAGCATCTCTTCCTCATACAGTCGAGTTGGGTTTATTCCTGGGCCTGGACACACAGTCTAAACCTTCATCTGGATCCCACTGTAAAAAAAAAAAAAGACCAGCTACTGTGAAGAGCATTGAGCAGCGATGGCTAGTTTACATTCTGTCTACAGTTTAGCATATGACCACAAAGCATGTCATTCCAGAGGACTCAATTCAAAGCAAAACGTTTAAGCTTCTGCACTGCAGAACTTCATGCACAGCCAGGGAAAACAGAGAACAACAACTTTCCACAGTGTTTAGCTGCTTTGCTTGTGCTTCTATGATACAGAGGCCAAATGTACAGTAATTTTAACTGAATCAAGTCCAAGACTTGTCTAAGTGTATCCACTGAAAATGAAACCGACCTTGGGGAGAAAGAAGAAATGGCAGGGTAGTGAAAACATCTTATGCCTTAAGGAAAAGCATAGAGAAAGTAGCAGCAGCTCATGCCTGCTTTCAAAATAATAACAAGGGCTATTATTTATCAGACAGAGGAGACCTTTCTCCTTTCACTGTAACTCTTTGGTGCCAGCAAAGACAGACAAGGTAAGTATTCTGAGGGAAAACAGGAGTGAGTATTCAAGAGATGCTGGTAGGACAGGAAGCAAGAGCAAGAGATTCTCTTTCTCTTCTTGGAATGGAAAGGATGATTTATCATAGGCAGCTAAAGGAGAAAAACAGTGTATGCCAGCAGAGAGCAAACTGCAGAACTTCTGGCAATAGAAAGAATATTTAATCCATAATACTAATGGCTTTATTTTACCTTCCAAACTTACCCTTGTTGTTTTACAAATATAATTTATATAAAAATTATATAAATGATATAATGGATCTATGGTCAAAATTTCCCTTGAGCCTACTTGTCCATTCCCAAACTTAAAAAAAATAGCTATGAAGCAACATGTAAAGCACACTTATTTTCCAACATTTGTCTAACAACTGGGCAGAGTATATTACTCACCCAAAGCATCACCTTCCATGAGTTATGTCTTCTTCCATTTAACTTTTTTTTTCTTTTTTATTTTTAGTGAGGAAGGTTTAAAGGTGCCAGACATGTTCTTCTTTTCCTCTCCTTTGCCAAACCCTCTTGCTCTTTGCCACCTTCTCTTGCAGGAGACTCACATTGCTTTCAGTTCATCTCTTCTGTTCCCTTCAGTGAGGGGAAAAGGGGAAGGGGGAGGAAAAGCTTCCTTTATTACCTTTTTTCCTAGATCAGTTGGCTCGGCTGATAATGTCGTAGAAGCATATGTCATCAGTTACTGCAGTGTTCACACATTCCAATGCCTGTAAGGGTGGAAGTGTCCAGTCCCTCCAGCGTGCACAGTGGTAAATCTCAGTCATTGATAAAGGTTCTGATCTGAATTCTGAATACCTGAACAAATGCAAATACATTTACACAGGTTGTGCTTTAGTGATTAAGTTTTCCCTATGCATTTTCCCCTAATTACACAATTCTAAAGAACGCTAAATAGTAATTCTACATAGCATTTTTATCACCTGCATAGTATTTCAAATGAAACATTATTTAAACACTTACCATGTACTATTCAGTGCTACCATTTTCAACGTGTTCCTGCTATATTAAACAAATATTTAAGAAAAAGTTGTGCTATGTACTGGTTTTTTCCATTTTTAAGTGTTTAATTTGTAATAAACATGTAGTATGCTGCAAATATATTCAATATATATATATGGCCCTTTATGCGTTAAGTGTTAAGAATATATTTTTGCATTGCCGTAGTAGAGTTTGTCACATTTTCCATTACCAACTTAATTTCAGGGTTTATAACTTCTCCATAAAATGTGCCCTTCAGGAGGAAACTTGACATTTAATTCCCCAGCTGAAAAGAGGAGGTGGGGTTTTTTTCCTTTTAAAAAACAGATTAATAAAATAATTGTTTAGCAAACATTCTAACATCCAGAAATGAAGTGACAAAAAAGCCTCTGAAGCTTGGATTCCCTCTCTTGGACAGCATTTAACTGAGCATTTTAAGTCTAACCAAAAATAAATACTTTCATATATCAACTACTACTGATTAGAGTTTAAAGCCATTTTTTACTCCATCACAAAGCAAGTGAAATAATTTCTGATCCAGATCTCAATCTGGTATAGTACAGTATATGTTCATTGGCTGTCTAGATCACTAATTTCAGAAGTCAAACCTCCTAGTCCAGAACAATATAAGCTCTTTGTTCTTACAAAATTAGAGCTAACAGAATGATGGCAGTCCATCACTGACTGTATGATTTAAATTCTGCTTCATATACCTGATACACTGCAACTCATGATGAAAAGGTATTCACCACTTTTTCCTCACCTCTAGAAATGTTATACCAAAAGCATACTGCTTACCTCTATTTCTGTTCCTAAACAGGACCAGAAAATAGAGCATGAGACAAACCATATAGAATAAAAGAATAGATGAAATGAAATCAAAAGCTCAGTTGGTTTCTTGAAAATGTATAAGTAAATAAAAGAATATTTCTGAATAAGAATATATTTTCCGTAATACAGGAATAATTTGTGAATGAGTCAAATATCAGAAGTTTAAGCTCATTGCAGCTTTTAGTTTCAGCCAATGCATGATTACTGCTATTTTTATTAAAATTAAATGGCCTTATTTTCAAATTCTCACATACTGACTGCCAGCAGTTTTCCTCAGCTACAGTTCTTTCCAGATTAATCCATCTCTATATTGCCAAATTTTATGACCTTTATTACAAGTCACCCAACAAGTGTTTTCTCAAAGTTCTTCTTTCCCTGAGCAAAGTAAGACTCTCAGCTTTTCTTCTTTCCAAACATAATATTATGGCTCACAACTTGGTTTTAAAAAAAAAAAAAAAAGAAAGTAATTCAAAAATGCCCTGTCTTTTGAAAGACAAAACAAGGCCTATATTTATTATATCAAAAAATTCCCCAAACTCATGACTTTCCAGACTTGACTAACGATTTGTGAATGCTTTCAGGTTAGCAATACTGCATTATGTGTTCCTTGGATTCCTGTCTGACCACTACACCCAGTAGCTACTTGGTCTTTGATCTTTTTTCCACAAATTTCACCTAACATTTTCAGGTTTATAACTCAAATTAAATAGCTTTAATTTGACTTGGGGCTTTGTTGTACCTATTTTCTAGCTAAACTTTAAAATGGCTTCCAAGCTGTATGGTTGCTCTACCTCACATGGATTAGTAGGCAGGAACTGTGGATTTTGTCTGTATTGTGTTTTATCCTCTGGCACCAGGTACAGTTTTAAATAGAAAGAAACCATGTCCTCATAGCAGACATGCTAATTATTTTGTGTTATTCCTCCTGTCTCTGGTAGGCTGTTAACCAGTTGCAGGAAGATAGTTTTAAAAAATTTCCCTATCTTTCTTCTATACCTCATGGCTTTTGCATCCTAGCAGAATTGTGTTAGTCCACTGATCCTGTTTTCATTTTCACATTACAAAGAAATGGTACATATGTGAGCAGAGCTAGGTCTGTGTTTTGTTCATGAGATAAGTCCATTTTTTCTGGTTTGATTGGATCACCTTTGTATTTAGTTTCTCTGTGTGTGACATAACTCCAAACTCATCTGCTTTGTTTTCATTCATTTTTGCTTTCTTCTGAATGTCCTTTTAGCCTCTGATGCCAGACAATTATTTACTAATTTATCAACAAACATACAGATTTTAAAACATAACTAAGAACATAAGAAACCTTCCAGAAAGTCAAGATTTGTCCATAACTTAATTTCACACTGTTGCAGATAATCCTCATATGGGATGTTGAATTCATAACAAGACCTGACAGACATGAGAGGGAACATCAGAATAGCTCCAGCCTACCAATTACAGATCAGAGCCCCTTAATCTCCAGATTTTTCATTATATACTTTATTATAGGACATTCTTTCATATGTAACCAACCATAGCAATTTCATATCACCCTTTTTTTAAAGCATAATTTCTGAGAGCTGTCAAAGTCGCAGTTCAAACTAACTGTGCGGTCAATAAACAGTGTCTTATTTTAGTATTCTTTAGGGAAATAATTGTGTAGAATTAGGGAAATAAATGTGTAAAAATAAAAGCAACAGCATATACTGGAAATGCCTGGAGGGATATTTCTGCACAGTGGTCAGAGACATCAAAACAAAATTTACAACATTAGCTGAAGACAATCTCTGTCTTTAATAAATTCCAACCGATATCAGAATTAATGCTTCTTACTTTGGACACTAAATTTAGACACTCAAGCAGCTGTATATTAGACTTTCTTTCACAGGAGAATTATTTGGACTACTTCAAGTTACACAACCAAGTTTCCTCTGTTGTGAATGATAAATAGACACTTCTAGGAAGTGGCCTTTGATCACCACCCAGCTCCCACTTCTTGGTCTATGCCTTAAATATACTCCCATTAAAAAAGTCATAGAATCATAGAATAGTTTGGTTGGAAGGGACCTTCAAAAGCCATCTAGTCCAACCCCCCTGCAATGAACAGGGACATCTTGGAACTGGATCAGGATGCCCAGAACCACATCCAGCCTGACCTTGAATGTCTCCAGGGACGGAGCATCTACAACCTTTCTGAGCAACCTGTTCCATTAGTTTACCACCCTCATTGCAGAGATTGTTTCCTCACATCCAGCCTGAGTCTCCCCTCTTTTAGTTTAAAACCATTGCCTCTTGTCCTATATAGCAATATAGGAAAACTTCTGAAATGGCAGCAAAATTTTTTCCAGACACCCTAAACACTTGAAAACATACTTATGTCTAAACAGCAGTAGAGGTCTATTATCCCTTAACTCCACCCATCTAAGCCACAACAGTAAGTCTCTGCAAAGGCTACTTTTAGTAGGAGTTTTTGAGAGTAACAGGCCCACTCTGCTTTCTTTGGTTACATCTCTGCTGATAAAAACATTCACGACAGAGCACAGGCTCAGTCCCAGCATTCTGCCATCCATTCTGACAGACTGTCACTGACATGGTGTCAGCATCTCCCAAACTATGCTCAGGAACATGTCAGGGGATAGCATTGACAAGAGTCTTTTCCCAATAAGGAAACCTCCTTTTCAAGGGAAAAAGGAGAATGTTTAGCCTAACCATTTTTTAAACTCTCTCTCTCCCACACGCACACAAGGTTTGAAACCAGGGATGGGACGTCAGTTGAGAACTTGGCTTTTTTGCTTTGAAATGTCCAAATTTTGACAGTTTGGCTCAATGTCCAGCTGGAGACCAGTAACGAGTGGTGTCCTTCACGGATCAGTGTTGGGACTGGTCTTGTTTAACATCTTTGTCAGTGACATGGACAGTGGGATTGAGTGTGCCCTCAGCAAGTTTGCCAATGACACCAAGCTGTGTGGTTCGGTTGATATGCTGGAGGGAAGGAATGCCATCCAGAGGGACCTCGACACGCTTCTGAGGTGGGCTGATGCCAACCTTATGAAGCGTAACCATGCCAAGTGCAAGGTCTTACACCTGGGTCGGAGCAGTCCCAGGGACAGCTACAGGTGGGGCAGAGGAGAGATTCAGAGCAGCCCTGCAGAGAAGGACTTGGGGGTGTTGGTCGATGAGAAAATGAACATGAGACAGCTTCAGCATGCGCTCACAGCCCAGAAAGCCAATCGTATCCTGGGATGCATCAAAAGGAGCAGGACCAGCAGGTCCAAGGAGGTGATCCTGCCCCTCTACTCTGCTCTTGTGAGACAGCACTTGGAGTATTGTGTGCAGTTCTGGTGTCCTCAACATAAAAAGGACATGGAACTGTTGGAACAAGTCTAGAGGAGGGCCACAAGGATGATCAGGGGACTGGAGCACCTCCCATATGAAGACAGGCTGAGAAAGTTGGGGCTGTTCAGCCTGCAGAAGAGAAGGCTGCGTGGAGACCTCAGAGCAGCCTTACAGTATCTGAAGGGGGCTATAGGGATGCTGCGGATGGACTCTTCGTTAGGGACTGTAGTGACAGGACAAGAGGTAAGGGGTTCAAACTTAAACAGGGGAAGTTTAGACTGGATATAAGGAAGAAGTTCTTCACTGTGAGGGTGGTGAGGCACTGGAATGGGTTGCCCAGGGAAGTTGCAGATGCTCCATTCCTGGCAGTGTTGAAGGCTGGGTTGGACAGAGCCTTGGGTGACATGGTTTAGTGTGAGGTGTCCCTGCGCATGGCAAGGGGGTTGGAAGTAGATGATCTTAAGGTCCTTTCCAACCCTAACTATTCTATGATTCTATGAAATAGCACATCCCAAATCAACACCTTGTGGAAAACCAGAAAAGAAATAATTTAAAAGAAAACAAAAATCAACAACAATGGAACCACATTGTTTACCACCAAGTAAAGGATCTGTGACATGATCTTACACAACCATGATAAGAAATTTACTATTATTAAATTGCTTACTGTATTATGTACTTACAAGAGATGAATCATTTAAAACATAGCATGACTGTACTTTTACGTCTTCAAGTGATTCTCTTAACATAATCCAAAGAGCTAAGCGTTAAGGTTGATATATCACTAATTCTTTACAAATCAAATTTAACTTTGCATATGAGAAGACAATTAAGTCACACTTCCTAAACATAAACAATTATTTGGCTTTTAAAAACTGAGGTATGGAAATATTTCTTCTTCCCTTCTTGTTTCTTTCTTCCCAGGACTGTCATTTATTGCAACTATGATGAATATAATTAAGACAAAATGAAATGAATGAAAAGACTAAATGAGAGGAAATGTAGAATTTACTGAAATAAAATTTATTTTAAACTCACTGGGAAAAGAGTGAAAAAAAGAAAAAAGCTTTTGTTTCCTTTGAAAAGCATTAAAAAAACTCTTGGACATAAAGTAAGATGTGAGCTGTAATAAATCATGCTCTTAACTGCTATTTGTCTTCTTTACTTCTCTATTTAGTGAAAAAATGCTTAATTTTTCTCTTCAGAGAGCTACAACCTACAAAATTTACAATTATTTTAAAAAATAATATTAGAAAAGAAATATGAGTTGCTCCACCTTCTCGGATAAAAATTTTATCAAAATCTCATAATTATTTTCAAGACAAAAAACAAAACAACCCTAACTGAAGTACTTTTGGGTGCCTCTGTCATTTTTAGTCATGTAAATTCCCAGTGACTCAAGTGGAAGTTTGCCTGTATGAGGACTGGAGGGAAACAGGGAGGACCTCTCAATTTGACTTCAGAAATGTTGGTCTTGCACATTCTTCTCCAAAAATGTAATGCGCAATGCATTTATTTATATTAGCAACCAAGAAACAATATTTATTTTGGAAGACACCAGGTTTCATTACTGTGGGCAGAAATGCGGTATTCACCGACAGCCCTGGGCTGGGCACAGAGGGAAGATAGTTTCAGGGCATTCTGAACTGGCACTTCCCCATAGGGCCCAGCTGTGTGCCACAGTGTGGAGGGGGCACAGCAACCCCTCTGTGTATCCATAATCACTCTGTCAGGCAAGCTTTGTTCCATGACATGAGATTAGAATTCTAGGAGCTCTTTCAGGTTATAGTTCCTTGGGGAAAAATAGTATTGAAGGGTCCTGGTTTTGGAGGGGACCCTCATTTTTTCCTCTCCTTCCATACCTTGTAGCCCCTTGACCTACAAATTTCTAGACAGTAAAAGTTATGTTTTTCTGAAGTTGAATTTTGACACAAAAAATATCAGTACAATACTGCCAATCCCAAGCATTTAAAAAGCATGAGTCAGATGCCAAAAGTTATGAGATTGGCTTGCACTTCAGATTCAAGAAGAAAGTTTCTTTTGTTATGTTATTCTTAGTCTACAGTATGGTCACATTTTTAAGCTTCTGTCTGCAACCATGAAAGCAGACACTCAACCAATAACTAATGCACTGTTTTATTTTTTTTGAATGAAATTACATTTTTATGTAATACTTGATTTTAGAAGCTCAGGCATTAAGAATACTTGATGTCACAAGACTAGCCACGAAAATCACCCGATTGGTAATGTTATTTGTTGTTAGTTGTGCAGTTATAGTCTGAACATCTTGGCACCCATGAACAGACATTGATTTCAAAATGCATGCTGATATTACATAAATTATAAACATATCACACTATGCTTCTGTTTCTTTTTGATATGAAAAGAGTTAATAGCACTATGTGTCCCAGAAATGACAGCCAATCACACCTTTTACTCTTTGAAATGATCCAAACCCACATATCAAGTCAATACTCTTGCATATTTCTAAGTGGTTTCAACTGTAAGCCTTATGCCAAGAATACCCTTGTGCTTTGGATTCTAGATTGAGTGAAAAATGCTTCATTCAGATCCAAACAAAATCTCAGAAAAACGTTTCCTTCAGACTTGTAATCTTGTGATTTGTGCAAGAATGCTGGGGTTTTGGGTCATAAACCCAGAAAAGACAATTTTATTGATTTCTGTCCTACAATCAAAATCCTAAACTGAAATTCTTTACTAGATTTAGCGACAAATCTGCAATATATAACTTTTATATTACATACATAAATTACTGCTCTTCTGCTGAAGCAATCACTAAAGAGGAATTTTTGGTGATTCAGATACAATCTTGAGAGTTAGGATAACTATTCACTCCTTTCCTATGTCAAGAAGGCTCACATTTCCAGTCCCAGGACATTCCTGTAAGAGAGTGGGAGACCGTTCATATGTGAGCAAACTTATTTTCAATGTGGGTAAGTGTTTGAGAATGCCAGCTGCACAGTGATTTTTCTGTCCTGGTTGATAGGACAGAAATGTGGACTGTAGGACTTCATCATCACAAATGATGTGGTTCAAATGAGCTTTACTGTTGTGTGTTCACCCAAGCCCCACTAGAGCTCACATCTGGTTGGTTGCAAAACTGGGCTCCATTCTACATTGCCATTAAAAAAATACTGGTGTATTTTGTTGTGAAAGTGGGAAGTTGTCATGCAAAATAACCATCTGACATCTCTAACATTACCCATGGGGTAGCTAGGGTCTAACTCACAGAGCTGTGAGAAACACCCACAGAGTTAAACAAACAAATCTGGTGATGGCCAAATCTCATATGCTCTCAGTGGACTGTAAATTTGATTTAACCATCTAGATATCAGCTTATAAACACTGAAGTTGACAGTTAATCAAGCATTAAGCAAGAAAGACCACAGTTAGGACTCTAGCTGTTCTTTGGCCTCAAATCAGTCAATATCTCCCACTTTCTGCACTCCTCATATATAAACATATACACACACCTTCCCCAGACTCCCACTACACAACTTCTTTCCCCAGTTCATAAACTTAATGACGTCTGTACTCAAAAGATATTTTGCTGTGCATTCATGTTTTTTTAAAGAAAACTAAATCCAGGAAATGTCATCCTATGCAACTGAACCGATTTCCCCATTGTCTGTGACCAAAGCTGAACTTCACCCCTCCAATCTCTGATACTTGAAAGGAATAAGCAGCAATAGGTTTTCCCTGTACATATCAGCCTTAGAGGGAAAAGAGATTTCATGTATTATAATCATATCTGAATATATATGATTATATATATCCATTATGATTATATATATCCATTATATAATATATAATCATAATGGGTATATAATCCATTAGATTTCATGAATGATAATCAAGTCCACCACAGGTTTTGAAATGGGCAAAGAAATGTGCTCTGGTATGCACAATTTTTGACAATTTCTATTCTCTCCCCTTTAGGATGTCCCCATCTATTCCTCTTTTTGTCCGTCATCATTGTTCACAGGTTCCAACCATCATTTTATTTCCTGTTTCCAGTCTCACTTCCAGATTTACAGACCTAGTCATGAGCTCTTCCATTTCAGTCTGGTGCTCTCCCTCCTCCTGCTGCACAGATTTCTAATCTTTCCATTCATTAAACAACTCTTATTAAGAGGACATCATCCTTTAGATCAGGCAGGTATGACAAATGGGTAAGATACCTACTTTATCTGTGAGTTTTGAGCCTGTGTGAAGCATGGGGCTCACAGGGGCTCTGACAGGCAGTATGTTCTGTCCTCTCCCTACCTCAAATCTCATCTTGTGCATCACTGACCATGGTCTTCCTCACTCTCACACATGCTCTTTTTCCCAGCACAGTTCTACTAGTTCTTTCAACTCAGACCTTCTCAACTCTTCTCTGGCCATTGCCATACTAGTCTCTTCCACTGACCTCTGATCTCATGCCCTGGCATGCCTTTTTCCTTCTGTTCCTTCCTCAGTCTCCATTTGTGGCTCCAGGGTTTCTTCATCCCATGATTCTCTCCTCCAATCCCTTTAATTAGGTCTCCCCTTACCACATATACTCAAACGTAGCCTGGCATTACCCTGTGAGCAGTTCAGACACCCTTTTCATGATGGATGCTAGAGAGGGAAGACTTGAAAGAACAATAGAGTTCACAGATAATTCCTCAATGTGTACCTTATCGCAATCATCACCATCCACTCTCAGCAGCAGTCTCTGCTCTGCCTTCTCTCTCCCCCAGAAAGAAGACAGACCCACCAGGAGCCTGCTGGACCAAATTCACTCAAAGCATCAAGAGCAAATTAAACCTCAGACTTCTCTGTTTCAGTCCACTTCAAGTTACTCTACTTAAAAGCCGATATGATTATTTAACATTCTATTTTAAATTGGATTTTGATATTTTGATCTGACTACAGGTTCCTCAGGGCCTTTCCAGTCATGTAATTAGCAGGAAAACATTTGCCACTTAAAGCCTTTGTAGCTGTAGTCTTATTCCTTGCTATGAAAAATTACTTTTGGATTGGAATCTTGACAATCTTTTTGATTATTTATCTAAAACTAAAAGCAGGAAATGATTCATTTGATTTCTGCCAATACTGGAGTGTTGCCACTTTTAGCTCAGGAAGAGTAGGCTTCCTTTGGCAGCCTTTGCTTGCATGATGATGAATGAAGTTCTATGTTTAGTGCTAGCTAAAATTTTATAGTCTAAAAAAGCAACCAAAACATGTTATAGGGAGCGGATAAGTTTTTTTAGATAACTGTACCATAAGTTTTCATGCTGTGTCACAGCAATACCTTCAACATATACATAGGGGAGGGACTCTTTCCAAAAAAAGATCTTTACATACTTTAAAATGCACTATTTGTCATAATAAGCACATAATTCCCCCAAAGTGAATGCACACTCACAGTTACATTACATAGAGGAAAACATAAATGCCCCTCCTTGTTTTAATGATATAGCACCCAAATTACATGCAGTCATTTGTCATTGGAAAGCATGGACCACCATGGAATGAGCAGTTAAACAGCACAATAAAACCTACTGTAGACCAAACTAGAAACTGCTACCTACTAATGAACAGAAAAGTCTTAGAAGTCTTGACAATATAAATATTTGTTTGTGCTAAGAGTTATACTAATTCAATCATGATACCATAACTGTGGGGAGGGAATTGTGCAGAAATGATGCATTTATATCTGACTAAAGAATTTAAGTATGCTTTCAAAAATATCCATTAATTTTGCATAAATTATTCTCATTCGATGGCATTTGTCATTCAGACAAACATTTTCAAGGTCAGAAAGTAAACAGACAAGTTTGAGTAATTCAGGCTATTTTACAAGTATTTTGTACTCAGCTTTGGTGTCCTACACTCTATTCTCACCTACATTTCTCTTTGTGATTTGCTGGAGCATTTCTCTCCGGTGTTTCCTTTGATAACTCCCTGACAGTTTTCTGAAGTGGTATGTTCTGGTGGGCCAGCTCTTATGTTAAGAATGTCCTCTCCATTCATGTACCTTCTCTGCCTCCAAGAGTCTGCTCAGGTCTGGACACGTTCTGTCAGAAGCTTTCCATGTGGAAAATAGCAGATGATGTAACTTCAACCAGGTATTACAGATAACAAGACCAGATTTCCGCAGCTGCATTTAAAGGTTAAGTAAATAAAGAAATAGGGGCCTAAAAAGTTATTATCATAATAAAAAATACAGAGGACTATGTTTTCAATGTGGGGACAGATAGCCTTACAGGGCACTTTAGTGTTTAACCATCATTATTTTTTTGATAGTTTAATTTATGTTTTAGATTTAGAGATTAAAATAGAATCTTTGCAAATGTATGAGAGCTTTGCATGTGTCATAAAGCAAGCTGCAAAGGGGTAAAAATTTAATTTTATGAAAACCTTCAGTGTTCACCTTCAAGACCCTTACTCTGTCAGCTATGTCCCCAGTGGAGAAGGTAATCACATTCTGCCAATGCACATATAAGACATTTATAAGTGAACTGGATCCAAAAGGCTTCCTCCCGTTTCCCACCATGTACACTCTCAGATACTGCATGGGCTACAAAAAATTTCCATTCGTTATGTTGTTGAAAATCAGAAATGCTCACCTCTGTGTTATGCAGACTGGAAAAACATGCAATCAACCAAAACTGCAGGTTGACTTATGGTTATTTCCTACTAATGGAAAAACACAAACAAAAAGAATACAAGGAAATCAACGCTCCCCAAAGATTCTGCTTTCCTTTCACCTCTTAACCCTTTTCTCCTCTTTGGGTGCCAGTCACTTTGAGTTTTCTCCTTCCTGATTTTGACAGCCACAGAAGAGAGTCTTAATGATCTAGCTGTGCACATTTCTTTCTCATGTCCAAGGGCCCAAAATAGGACCTTTCTCAAGCTGTGTGCTATGCATCTACTGATAAATGTGCTCTCAAAAGAAAAAAACTTTGTACCCCTGTTTCCGTCAGAGGCCACCTTAAGGTCCAACACTCAGGTATACCATTTACAAAGCTACCTCAGATTGGCTTCACCTGGGCCCAAGTGAATGAGAAGTGATCATGAATGCTACATTCACATTCTCCATCTTCTATTCCAAACTCTCCCTGGGCACAACACCACAACTTACTTCCTTGCAATTTCAGATTTGCTCACTCAAGGAATTCCACCACCCTCTCTCACTTCTTTCTCTCAGCTGCCCAGCCTCACTGGCAGTCAGTGATAGACCCATTTGTTTCTCAAGACATGTTGGAAGGAGATATTTTCTTTGATGTCTTCCTCTTATATCACTCTCTGAGGACATGAGACTAAACATATGAAAGCGGCAATAGGCAAGCCCTGAGAAAAACCTTTACTGCTTTTTCTCAAAACCAGCTCTTCAAGCTAATCCTAATGATACATAAAAATACCTATGGCAAAAACCTAAACAGAAAGTTCTGTAGCTCTCTGCAAAACAAAGAAATGAAGGAAAATGTTGACCTGAAGCACCTCAGTTGCCCATATCAGTCACTGTTGTCAATCACACCACAGTCATTTTTATTGACAGTAAAGTGCAAACTAAGTTCTTTGAAAACCATGGAACAATCACTGGAAATGTTATGTGCAGAGATACTTTACCTATTGTATTAAGAAAAAATAATCTGTAAAGTAGATTATTAGATGGATGTACACTAGTATGAATGACTAAACATGCCGGGATTGCATGAGAAAACAGACTGCTTGTGCTCTGTAGATCCAGCAGCTAAAGATAAATACTGAGGAACTCAAATCACTTTTGGTTCCTTCAGGAATACTTTTAGGGTTTATAAAATATTTTCCTTAACAGAGGCTGAGACAGAGACTAGAGAAAAACAGCAAGTCTCAGAGAACATATCAGAAACCTCATTCAGATGTGTAGCATTCTGAGAAGCAACTTTCTTCTACGATAAGCAGTTATAAAAATATCTTTAAAATAAATAGAGCATTTTTACACTGATGACCCTGTCTGAGATTACATCATGTCTCAGTTCCTGTGAATGCTGGCTACAGCTTTGGTTTCTGTCATGTCTACTTGGAGATACATTTCTGTTCTGTATCAATAACATGCCATGTGTGTTTGAGCAAACGAAGATTTGCTTCTTACTTCCATATTTACTGTCAAGGCACTGAACCAGAAAACAGTTTCAGAGACACCATTTCCTTTGCTGATGGACCCAGCATGCCAAAACAGTCTTCTCACCTACAACAAAAGTACAAGATAAGAGTTAATTCTGTATTGCAGTAGGCTACTTAAACATGCATAACAAATCCATCCACAAATAAATTACACTAAGTATAGGTGCAAACTGCACCTAGCATGTACATTGAAGTTACCCCTATCAAAGCAGGTTTAGACCCAGTATTCAGCTAATTTCAGGCGCAATATAAAATAGTTAGAATAATGATCAAAGAAGCAATGATTGCTACTGGTTTTTGTCATATATATATGTAATCTATTATCCCAGCTTCACTAGGAGCTAGGAAGGCATGCAAGGCATACTGCCGAATTCTAGATTTCTTATGTTTCCTATTAGCTTACTAATGTCTACATTTACATAGATCATCTACTTCCAACCCCCTTGCTATGCGCAGGAACACCTCACACTAAACCATGTCACCAAAGGTTCTGTCCAACCTGGCCTTCAACACCGCCAGGGATGGAGCATTCACAACTTCCCTGGGCAGTCCATTCCAGTGCCTCACCACCCTCACAGTAAAGAA
>WYDI02024978.1:0-42430 GCA_009867235.2 Psittacus erithacus | reverse complement strand
CAGGCATTTGTATAGAGGCATCTGAGCTGAGCTCCAAATGAAGCCGGCTCATTGGCTGGAGCAGCTGGAATATCTCTACATTGCTCCACGCATTTATTATAGGTGCTGGCAACTGACCAGGTGTGTTGGGATGGAATGATGCCCCCCTCCCTTTATGTAGGGAGACTTTTTATTCTATATTCCATATTCTCATGTGGGTCAAACTTCCCATGACTGCTGGTTTGTTTTTTTTCTTTTTGATTGGGTGGATAGGCTTCCCACTCCCTGAATTCACAGATAAATTAGTGTTATTCTCTAGTACCTAGATTCATGCAGTTTCTGCTGTTTATACTGTGGCTTTGTATTTGTTTAGCCAGTAAGGTTTTATCTATTTTTGTTTCTCTCAGTCTTATTTTTAAGGATCAACTCCTACAATCAAGTTTCACTCAATTCAGAGTCATATGGGTTTCATTATAGAAGAAGGGTAAAAACTAAGGGGGGTGTTTTTTTGCCAGCTCTTTGCTGACATTTTTATGTTTTGAGTGGTGTTGTGGCTTTGTGGCTGCTAAGTGCTTATGCATTGTAGATGTCTGGGAGACCTATTAAGATACTCTAAGGCTTAGTTTTGTCATTTGTACAGGCAGTTGTTTGCCCATCCTATTTGAAACTCTTTATGGAGTATGATAGCAGAGTAGATTCCTTTCCAACAGTTATATTCTCTGCCTTGTCACTAAGGGAATTACCTGGGGATTTTTGGTTCCATTCTGGGCTTGGTCAAGTCTTTTCTATTAGCAGGTTTATTTATCCCTTTAATTTCTTATTTCTAAATTAGGGGCAGTGCTTTTCATTTTGCGAGAACTTGAGGATGGGGACTCTTGCAGTCGACAGTTGATCTTTGAAGACCTAAGGCATTACCGAATTCTTACCAATGACATGAGGATTTTCCTAGCATATCAAACAGAAACATTCTTACCTTTTTACAAGCTGTTTGTAATGCTGCTGCATTTTTTTTTCCTTCTTCATTTTTATTGTTTGTTTTCTCCATAGGCCCTACTCTTGGTGCTGAGAGAAAGTCACCGCACAAGAACTGTTTTTAGAAAAGTTGGTGGATTTGTGTATGTCACATCTTTACTCGTTGCTATGGAAAGATCTTTGTGCTCACCACCTAAGAATGGCTGGGAGAAAGTAAACCAGAATCAAGTGTTTGAACTGCTTCACACTGTGTTCTGCACATTGACTGCAGCAATGCGCTACGAGCCAGCCAACTCTCATTTCTTCAAAACAGAGATCCAGTATGAAAAACTGGCAGATGCTGTTCGATTGCTTGGCTGCTTTTCAGACTTAAGAAAAATAAGTCCCTTGAATGTCTTCCCTTCAAATACACAACTGTTTCAAAGACTTTTGGAAGATGACCTAATATCCCTGGATTCTGTGTCACCTACACTAAGACACTGCAGCAAACTTTTTATTTACCTCTACAAGGTAGCAACAGACTCTTTTGACAGGTATGAACTTTGCTTCTTCCCCCTCTTTCTTTTTAATGTCTTCCTGCCCTTCCTCTTGCCCCACCCTGACGTTCCCCAAAGTAGTTTTCTTCAAAGATGTTCATTGCAAGCTTTTGTATTTCCATGTTAATCTATTTCTTTGTTCCTTCACTCCAGCGAGAGGAATATTAGGTGTCAACATCTGACCAAATATTGACTTAGCTTGCTTGCATTCTCCAGGGTATGCAGTGTTCTCTCTGATGTTGAATGTTTTTGTCACAGCAGCAATTAAGACAGATGTCAGTTTATTATATATGATGCCTTGAAGCAACCTGTTGGTTGATAAACAGAATGTCTGGTTGCCTTATGATACAGAACTACTAGATTTTTATGCTTTTATTAAGTCAAATGAAAAACTGGTTGTTGAACCTCATACCTTAACTTAATGTTTCCTTTTATATGGGACTTTAAAGTAAGAAATCAGATAATATCATGATGGATTTAAAATCATAGAATCATTTATGTTGGAAAAGACACTTAAAATAATTGAATCCAACTGTAAACCCAGCACGGCCAAGTCCACCCCTAAACCATATCCCTAAGTGCACTGCTGCACATCTTTTGCATACCTCCAAGGATGGCATCTCCATGACTTTCCTAGGCAGCCTCTTCCGATGTTTGACAATCCTTTCTGTGAAGAAATTTTTCCTACTATCCAATCAAAACCTCCTCTGGCACAACTTGAGGCCATTTCCTCTTGTCCAATTGTGTGTTATCTGTGAGAAGAGACCAACACCCACCTTACTACAACCTCCTTTTAGATAGTTGTAGAGAGTGATAAGGTCTCTCCCTCAGCCTCCTTTTCTCCTTACTAAATGCACATAGACTGGACATTTTGATGGATTGGCACATTCTTTAAAGTTCTCGCTAGTCTGTAACTGGGAGACACTCACAGAGTTAAAACAACTAGAATTCAAGTTATACTTGATATTTGAAATGAACAGTAACGTGTGTCTTAAAGTTGATTCAAAATGACAACAAAACTTACTGAAGCATGCATTGAAGATTGGCTTGTCTTGCAGTAGTTCTTTCCCATAATTTGGAGTACAAAACAGTAAAACACAGACATAAGCTTCATCTCTGGGACCTTAGAGCTTCTGCACCCCAGCTATTTAATGCATGTGACACTGTTTTAATAAGATGCGCCATCCACTTAGTATAACATAGGATCCAATTTTTCCAAGCATTGTCTCTGTATGTTGAGATAGTAATAGAGCTGCCAGTTGGTCAGGCTTCTTAAATTAAGTGACTAGTAAAATACAAACTTCATGGGTTTGCTAATGAACATTTTGCCAACAAAGCAGCAAATCTTAATGCTTTTCTCTTTTTTAAAAAACCAACCAACCAAAAAAACCTCCAAACCACCCCCCCCCAAAAATCCAAACAAAACCCCTCCAAAACAAACAAAAGCCAAGCACAGAAATCAATTCACTTGGTAGAATTTTAAAGTATTATTAAAGCATTCAGATAGGGGAAAGAAAATGTGTATTAAGAATGCATTGTACATACTATATAACATTGACTAACTGGAGTATGAGGAATCAATGGGGTAAGTAAATCCCATGGTGGTGTTGTATAAGATACCTTTTTAAGTTCCTTTTTTTTTCCTCTCATCTTCAATAACTGCATCCTGCCTTCTTTCTCAGAGTTTTTGATCATCATTCTTCGTTAAGTTGACATTGATTTTATTTCTTACCCATGTTAGTTACATGGTAACTAACTGTTAATTTACTGAGGCTTTGCTTTCTTCTCTCAATTTTTGCTGTAAGATGTTCTGTTTTGTGAGTGTGGTCATGTCAATAAACCTTTGCAGGGTAATGAACAAGCACTGCAGGGTCATGCCATAAAACAAGTACACACTTTGCATGCCTGTGTGTTTACCTGATGCGTGTCATTCAGCAGTGTCCTTTGTCGCCTGTGTTGTTTCTGAAGAATTGATCCCAGTAATGATTTTTTTGGTGCTTTGGTAAAACTAACAAGCTTATGGCCTCTGGTTTCTTCTCTAACCTTTCTGTCCTACCCCTGTCTGTTTTGTCTGTAGTCGTGCAGAACAGATTCCTCCTTGCCTGACAAATGAGACTTCTCTCCCCTCTCCCTGGGGTACGCCAGCCTTGTCCAGGAAAAGGTACCGACCCTTCAAAAAGAAGTTGATCTTGCTTCTGATTTCTCTCTCACTGTTGTGTTTCTTGGTTTGTGCTTTCTTTTTCTTTCCTCTCAAGCTGCTGTTTTTCCTGAAGTGTGCTTTTTCATTTGTGTATTTACTGGTTAAAATAAATGTAAAGGTATACTTCATTGTGAATCCTAGGTAGTGATGCTAACGGATGAGATTGGAGGTGTCTCCAGACTCCTGAAGCACTTACACTTAAGTTCATGATTCAAAACCAAATAAGGTCTAGTATAAGAAACGATCTAAGGGACATATAAATGGCACTCTCAGGTACAGTTCAAAGAAATTCAGACTGTGCTAGTAGATCAAGTAATACAGCAGGATTTCTTTTTGTTTCAGTAATTTTTCAGGAAAAGGTACTTTCAGTAGGAAGGTGGATGGCTTGTGAAGGTGCTCATTTGTTAGTAATTGCAAAAAATTAAAAATAGAGAATGAACCTGTCAGTACTTGAATACCAAATGATGTAGAGGCATGCTAAATTAAAAGGCTTGGAAAGAAAGCATAAATGGCACAATTCCGAAATCCTAGTACCCACTTTCCTTATCAAGCTACTATCTTTTCTTTTTTTTTTTTTTGTATCCTAATGTGTGATAGTTTAATTTTTTTTTTTCTTTCTTTAAAAACAAACAAGTTTACTGATCCAGCTTCAATGTGACTTACAGGCCTGTGCAAATGATGAAAAGGAGATTTTTCCTGGAGCCTGTAGGGAAGGGGACAGCCATTCATTATCTGAAGATGCAGGTTAGGCAGGCATTTGCTTTTGAAGGCTAAAACAACATTTGGAAGACTGTGGGGTTATCTGAGGTGTAGGTGCCATGGGTGGAAAATACAGTCATTCTGTGTCTGTTTTCTGTGGAGGCTTTTTACAGCTTCATTCACAATATTAACCTCTAGCATTATGGATTGCTCTTTCCTTTACTACATTTTGTTGTTCTCGCAGGGGTAACTAGCATGGCTGCTCAGGTTCACCTAAAAAGACATGGGACTGTTGGAACAAGTCCAGAGGAGGGCCACGAAGGGTGATCAGGGGACTGGAGCACCTCCTGTATGAAGATAGGCTGAGAAAGTTGGGGCTGTTCAACCTGGAGAACAACACCCCTTCCAGTATCTGAAGGGGGCCTATAAGGATTCTGGAGGAGGGACTCTTCATTAGGGACTGTAGTGATAGGACAAGGGGCAATGGGTTAAAACTTCAACAGGGGAAGTTTAGAGTGGATATAAGGAAGAAGTTCTTTACTATGAGGGTGGTGAGGCACTGGAATGGGTTGGCCAGGGAAGTTGTGAATACTCCATCCCTGGTGGTGTTCAGGGTCAGGTTGGACAGAGCCTTGGGTGGCATGGTTTAGTGTGAGGTATCCCTGCCCATGGCAGTGGGGTTGGAACTAGATGATCTTAAGGTCCTTTCCAACCCTAACTATTCTATGATTCTATGAAGCACTCAAACATCCCGGTATGCAAAGCAGAACCCATACAATGCCTGCCAAACAGGAGCTGATTTCAGGGTGTAATGAGTGAAAGAGTACCACATGGGTAGTTGATGCAGCCTGGTAATTAAAATATAAATAAATGTATGTATGAATAGATATGTTAATCCTCCTTTTTAATATTGGATAGTTTAAAAGGTCAGTATCCCTGTGGGGTGCTTTGGGCAATTCAGGTAAGCACTAGTATATTAATGTGTGTACTTTCTGAGGTGAAGGAGTATGTTTGACTTGGATCTTCACAAACAAAAAAGGCCTTTGCCTAATAACAATTGTGTAAGACTCAAAGCAAAAGTGGACAGAAAGAATGATTATGCTGGTCTGGGCTACATTTCAGATCTCTTTTGTAAAAGACTATTTTCAATTAAAAAACAGAGAGGGCTAGGGCTTTCAAAAAGTCTGTTTGATCAGCTGTCTACTTTCTCACAGTTGTTCAGCATCATGTTTGTCATTCCTAGTGAATTCAGTGCCAGTACCTGGGGTCTTCCTAGTTTCAAAAATAAGCATTTTGGGTTTTTTAGTCCAATATTATTTGATTTTCCTTTTTTGTGTTTTTAACTGTCAGATATGGTCAGATTCTGTTGAAGCTGACTTTTCTGAGGGAAGTGTTTGCTATTCTCTTACTGTTTTCTGTCTCCTTTACTTTGCTTCCCTGGGATTTCTGTTGCTGCCGTGGCCTGGTTTTCTGCCTTTTAACTCGTAAGAGAGGTGCCTGAAGGAGAGAGCCCTGTGTTGTTTGGCTAAAAGAGCAATTCTTACAAACAAAAATAGTACACTTCTGGTTTTGATGCATGCAATCTAGAATGGGTCTGGGTACATAAATATGCTAATATTCTCTCTGACATGTCTACCACTTCTTAAAGCTGTATTTCCCTGAGAAGTGGTGCCCTCCAAGTGTTATCCTTTCTGTAAAAGAATAAGTAGGGATCCTCCAGCACATGTGTTGGGATATTGGTACATAGCTGTCCTTCCTGCTACTGGGAATACATTGTTCTTCAAGCCATGCTGTGTAATTTGAATCAAGAACTACAGCTTTGCCAGTTGTTTGATAGCTGTAAATTTTGACAGTAAAACCTTGACAAGGCATTCTCACAATCTTTTTTTCAGAGGCTGCCCAACAAGGTGAAGTGCAGAATAGAATGTAGGTTTGACTTTAAAATGCTTTTAGCCTTTGTTTTTACAAAGTTTGGATGGTGATCACTCTTGGAGAATGATATACAGAGGGTTTATCTATTACTTATTTCTTTCCAGTAAAAATATTATAATTCTCATCAAGTGTTGTGCTTAATTATGTAATTTAAGTTCTGTTAAATTAGATTTATGTGTCATCTTCAGTACGCTGCGTTTTTCCATTGTTCACTTCTTCCTTTCTTCTCCCTTAAGCAGATTATACAAAGGATGTATAAGCATGGCTAAGTAAATGTATTGCAGGTTTTGTAACCTGCAACATTCAATGAATTCTTTGGCAGGATTTTGTAGGGTCTATTTTCTTGTTCCTGTGTAGAGAAAGCTTTCTGAACTGTTTATTGTTGTTGTTTTGATACAAGTGCACCTTATATGGAAAAACTAAACCTAGAAGGTATTTTAAAATTATGTAAAAAACTTTCAGTAATACATGCTTTAAGGACACAACTTTTACTTAGATTGCTAACAGAAAAGCAAATTGCCTAGTCTTGACTATATTCTCTTCTCAGTCTGTTGTATAGAGTGTTGAAGTCCAGGGCATTTGAGACCAGGATGACATGCTTGATCATGAATCATACTGAGCAATGGCTTGGGTTTTTATTAGGTTTTCCCTGTATACTACTACGTTATATCCTCACAGTTTACCTCATGAGGTGAATGTGATAGTGCAGCTCAGGATGTTATAGGTAAAATTTGTGCTTGAAAGTGGGCAGAAGCTTGATCTTCAAGAATGTCTTGGGCAGTGGAATTCTACTAGACTGAAGAGCATTCTTAAATTCATGTGGATATTTAGTTTTTAAACTACATCCTGTAAAACTTGCATTGGTGCAAGTTTTAACTCAAGGTGTCATTGGAAAGAGGTAGAAGTTTTCTTCTTCAGATGAAAAGCAAGGCTGTTGGGTTGCATGAGAATTGCCTGGTTTTCAGTCTGTTACAACAGAGAAAAGGGTTGAGATAACATCTCTCTATAATATTATTACTGGTGATTCTGCTGTTTTTAATTCCATTTAGTTTAAGAGAGAATTTTGAAGCCTTCTTATATCTGCCAGATGTTTCAATTGGTGAGTCTGCTAGAGAAGTTTAGGAAATTGATGGTTAGAGAGGTTATAAAAACACTAGGAAAATTGATTTAGTAAGATTTTTTTTTTTTATGTGATTGGTTACAATAGCATTGCCATACTATTTTATATTATCTGAATAAGGAAAACATCAGTAATTTCAACTTTTTTCAAAAATGGTCTTTTAAAAAGTGCCATTGGATTGTTCAGATGCTAGTTGTTGATCTGTCATGAGCCTTTTCAATAGGAATGCTTTCGCTGGAACATTATTTATCCAGCCCATTTTCCAGCCAGTCCAAGCTATGCTTCCCAGCCTCCTTTCTTAGGCTAAGTAACCCATTGCTTCAGCCTTTCTCCACAAGTGACATTACTTTTTGGGGTCTGTGTGTGTTTGTTGTCCTAAACTTCAAGGTGTTTAGGACAGAATTGCATTTGCAGCCTTCTTCATTTCCCGTCTATGTCCTATTTTTCACAGGAGCAGATTTCCTAGTTGGAAGTGCCTAATGGGTGAGGCACAATGAGTCTCTAAATGTTATTTCTGTTAGGGTTAGGGCTTAGGTAGATCTCTGTCACTGAGAACAGGAGAGAGGAAACGCCTCTTTCAGGTGATCTGATAAGGAAGGAACCTATTTTTAGCTGTATTTGCTTGCAAAACAGCAGGCAATATTTCTTCAAGGAAAATTGTTACATAGTTTGTTTCTTCTTACAAATAAGTGTATATGATAAATACTGTGAGAATATGGATGGGTTTGATTGGGGTTTTGGGGAGATTTTTTCTGTGGTGAGCATGAGTCTTTTGAGCTATCTTTTGCTTCTAAAGTACCGTCTTGAAAACATATGTTCAGTAAGCTGCTCATGCTGTTTGTGTATTTGTGTGTGCTGAAAGAAGAATGGCATCAAGCCGATACCTCGGAGAGTTTCAATGAGCAATGTGTCTACAGCTCTCAGCACAAGTGGCTGCTTCTAAGTCAGTGTGCCAAAGTATGTTTTTCTGGATCTGACTAAAGCAGCTTAATGTAAAACTAAATTGCCATAGAAGTCATGGGACCAAGAGCATATGGGCTGCTGGCACAAATGTACACCAAGACCAAGTTTCTGTTCCTGTAGGCTAATTGAAGAGTGCCAAGAGTTCTGTGGTAGCCCTTTTTATGATCAGCTGTTAATGAAAAGCAAATGAGGAGAAACCCATTCATCCACCAGAAGAGGCACAGTGGTAGCTTGCGTGCTGTGTGCTGCCACTGCAGCTAGAATGAAAAGAGGGAGGCAATAAAGGCAACCTTCAAACTCTGTAGTACCTGGGGAAAAAGACTTCTGAATTCAAACATAGTTGAAAAATTGAAACAATTCCAGATTGTGTTTGGGAAAACATGTCCAACAGGTTTGAGAAGAGGAAAGCACTTGGTCTAACTGTGGGAAGAGAAAGGAGAAGGCAGTAATGTCTATAGGCCAGTTCGACTTCGCAGCTGTATGAAAAATTCAAAGCTCATAACAAATGGGTGTTGTAACCATGGAATGTTTTCTGCCCTGCAGGCATGCGTATCATTCTGTTTCAACACCTCCTGTTTGCCCTCAGAAAAACATAGCTGATGTGAAACTCCAAACAGGACCCACATCCATACAAAGCTCTGATGCAGTCATTATCCACCCTGGTGCTATGCTTGCAATGTTGGATCTTCTGGCCTCTGTTGGATCAGCTACACACCCAGAGGTAGGGAAAAATTCTAATGTCTTAAGCTTTGAGAGTGACTGTGAAAAAGGATGGCTATGGGAAATAAGAAATCTGATGATGTCCTCTTATTTTTTGCTGAGAAACTAATGTTTTACAGACCAAAAGAATTGAGGTTGTGAGCCCCTGGAGCAAGTTGCCCAGAGAAATTGTGGCTGCCCCATCCATGGCAGTGTCCAAGGCCAGGTTGGATGGGACTTGGAGCAACCTGGTCTAGTGGAAGTTTGCAGGGGGTTGGAACTAGATATTTAAAGTCTCTTCCAACCCAAACCCAAATTCTGTGATTCTCTGATATTAATAACTAGCTACATAGAGGTCTGATAGAAATTGTTTTACTTCATTGACTTTGTTTCGTTTGTCTCTTTCAACCTTCTGGCAACAATGTAAATCTAAAGAAAGGTCTTATATGACCATCAAGTAAGTTTCCAAGCAGTATGGTTAATTCATGTTCTCCCTGGTGTAATTAGGTGCTAATGCACAGTATGAGGAGAAAACAGGACTGGACATTATAGCTTGGTGTATATGTGGTGTTTGAGATAGCTGGAATATGTTCTAGGTTGTAAATCATACTGCCTGCATTGTACAATTCCCAAGCCAAAATCTCTGCTGGTGGTTTGTATAAGGGTTTTGTTGGACATTTTTTGAAGTTGCTTAAGTATTTTTTGTTTGAGATGTCTTCCCTGAAGACTTATTTCTGCTGGTGAAAAGTAGATGTTAGTTTAATTTATCCCTATCTGATTTTTTTTCTTTACAGTGATCATGATAATCATATAGCTTATCCTTTTATTTAAAGAGATGGAAGTGTCTCTTCACACACACCACATGTGCATGTCCTCCCCCAACACACACGTATGCACATATATATAAGTATAGGATGCTTTATGTATTTATTGCTAATGGTAGTTTCCTTTTCATTATTATGCATAAGAACTTTCTTTTATTTGCCTTCTCAGCTTGTGTCTTCTCAAGCTGTGTGCTCTTCTTTATTTCAGCATGCACTGGATCTCCAGCTGGCGGTGGCAAATATCCTCCAGTCTCTAGTTCACACAGAGAGAAATCAGCAAGTCATGTGTGAAGCTGGGCTCCATGCACGGCTTCTGCAAAGATGCAGCGCTGCTCTGGCTGACGAGGACCACTCACTGCATCCGCCACTCCAAAGGATGTTTGAAAGGCTGGCATCCCAGGCACTGCAGCCAATGGTTTTGAGGTCAGAGCGATAGTACTGAAGTCCAGTTGAGCTGAGCAGCTGCCTGCACTGTTGCTAGCTGGCTGTAAATGGCTCACATTGGTAGATATCTTAAGTTACCTTGTGTGGTAGTGATTGCACAGGATCCCATTTGATTTCTAATCAAATTGACTGTCTTGCTTCTGTTTATCAACATGTAACCCTGGAGACTTTGGGATTTTGTAGGGCTGGGGAAAAGGGAGAAGTGTGGAGCAGGGAAATCTATTTGGTATTTTTCACAGAGATTGTGTTGAAGTTAAGTGCTTGCTTTCTTTTTGCAAATCTTGAGACGCTATCAAAAATGCCATTCCTGGCTAGGTGCTCGGGAAGAGGAAACATGAGGATGGATTCCTTGACTTTTCTGTGCAATGTTAAATACCTTAGACTGGAGAAGCTTCAGGCCAACAGTTTTATTTAGCACTTTAGTTTTTGTGAAGGTAATGCAGGAATGTGATAGAAGAGTTGTCTGGAAATATCTGGGCATAAGTAGCTTTAAAAAGTTGATCTTTCTGCATATTCATGCAAGTACATTGGTACATCTATGCTAGTACTAGAAAATAAAGCTTGAAAAGTTTATGAGCATACTTTGAGCCATTTGTTAAATACCCACCCAATAGTATGATGGTTTGCATTTCTTGCTAGATTCTGTGGACAACTTTTTGTGGTATGTCAATATAAAAAGGGGCTTATTAAAAACAACATGCGTTTTACCAGGTTCTGTACTGACAGGACCAGGGGCAAAGGTTTAAAACTGAAAGTGTGTGGATTGAGATTGGACATAGGGAAGACATTTTTTTACAATGAGGGTGGTGAAACAACCACTGAAACAGGTTGTCCAGAGAACCTGTGGATGCCCCATCATTAAAAGTGTTCGAGCTCATGTTGGAGAGTGCTTTGAGCAACCCAGTAGAGTGAAAGATGTTCCAGCCCACAGCAGAGGGGTTAGACAAGATGGTCTTTGAAGGTTCCTTCTGATCCAAACCATCCTGTGATGCTGTGATCTTAGCTGGGATAAGGAAGTTAACTGTGTTATCTCCTATAGGTATCTGACTGGCTGACCTGCAACCAGGACAGCTGTTCAGTTCACTTCAGTGACATGCAGAACCATTTGTGACACAGCTACAAGAAGCATGCTTGCTGGTAGTCACATCACAAGCATAGATACTGATAGCCTCGGTAGCTGTAGATATAGATACTACAGTTATCTATAGGTAGATCTTGTGGTTTAAGCACAGCCAGTAACTCAGAACCACACAGCTGCTCGCTCGCTCCCCCCAGCCTTATTCTCCCCTGTCCCAGAGGGATGGGGAGGAGAATCAAAAGAATGTAACTCCCACAGGTTGAGATAAGAACAGTCCAGTAACTAAGGTATAACACAAACCATTGCTGCTACCATCAATAATAATAATGATAAGGGAAACAACAAGGGAAGAGAATACAACCACTCACCACCTAATACCCAGCCCAGCCCCGAGCAGCTATCTGGGCCTTCTGGGTAACTCCCCTCAGTTTATATAGTGGGCATGACATGCTGTGGTATGGAATATCCCTTTGGCTAGTTTCGGTCAGGTGTCCTGTCTCTGCTTCCTCCCAGCTTTCCCTCCTCCTGGGCAAAGCATGAGACTGAGAAAGTCCTTGGTCAGAGTAAACATTACTGAGCAGCAACTAAAACCATCAGTATTGTCAGCACTGTTCCCAGGCTGAAAGTCAAAAACACAGCACTGCACCAGCTGCTAAGAGGGATAAAAATGACTGCTACTGTTGAACCCAGGACAGTAGAGATGTTAATTGCTCTGTAATGAGCCCTAAGCCAAATCAGACACAGGGATAAAACAGAGCTGAGGTCACTTACATCAGCCTATGATCTGCCTTTCCACATGAGTTCAGCTTGCTGAATTTGCATCAGTGAGTGTCCTGACGTTGTCCTACAGGATGTGGCAGCCTCCTGTTAAGTCTTTGGAATTAAGTAAAGGAAGTTGGGAGCTCTATCAAATTTTCTGATGTCAACTTCTGAGATCATGGGTTCAAAATTTTCAGACGGTTTAAATGTGTTTCTTGCAATTATGCACTAGTTAATTAGTTAAAAGCTAAGCTTATTACCATTACTGTCTTCTTAAAAATGGTATTAAATTTGGTGTCATTTTAGGCAAATAAGTAGACAAAATTATTTGTAAATCTGTTTTTATTCTCTTTCTTAGGGAATTTTTACGCTTGGGAAATCCTTTGAATTGCGGAGCTTGGGACAAAAAGCTGTTGAAACAGTACCGTGTGCACAAACCCAGCTCATTGAGTTTTGAACCGGAAATGAGAAGTAGGTGCTGTAGTGCTAGAAATGTGCAAGAAGAATGCTTTAACTGACATCCCCCAGTTGCACACTTACATAAGATTTGTAGATGCGCATCTGTAAAAACCTAACTTATCCCCTGCTCTGTATGAATGTGAAATCATTAGAACAGTTTGACTGGTAAAAGTTCTAAAAGTAGAGGGAATGCAGTAATTGTATTCAATATATATTCAGAGAGGTAATTATAACTCTTTCCTTTTAGGAACAGTAACTAGTAAGTATGATAGTGGCTTGCTTTTATGTCTTGAGTAGATCCTATGTTTGCAGTATTTAACAGTAAAAGGAAAAATATTTTTCTCAGATACTTTCATTTGAACATCACATCGTTAAATATATGTAATGTGTCTCATGGGTTCAGTAAGGTGTCAGATAAAATAACTGAAATTCATACATTAAAGCATAATTTAATTTATTTCAGCTAAACTCAAGAACATGGCTATTAACATTACTAATAATGAAAAAGAAATAGAATTAAAAAGAAACAAAAGCACAATTTATGTAATTTGGCAGAATCTCAATTTAATAATTACTTCTCTTATTAAAGAGGTAGAAATTGGAGTTGGAATACCCACTTTTAATTATTTAAAACTCAGCAGCCCCTTTATAACCATTCATTAATTTTTCATGGTAAATATTCACAATGGTTTTACTTCATTGCTCACTTTTAATGTGTTTATTTTCTTAGTAAACTGGAAATCTGTAATAGTATGTGCTAAGCATGTGTTGAATTATGATCACATGGTAACTTAAAAATTTTAAAGAAAAAGGATAGACTTACATTAGCTTTTTTTAAAAAAATGGAGGGGGTGACACTACAACAGCTGAGTTTCAGCTTTAGTCCTGGAAATAACACTGGTGGAAGGTATTCACAATGTATTTTGATAGGATATTCACTATATTCCTAGATTCTAGATACACAGACATGTGGTTGCACAGTGGAAATTTTCATTGTATTTTTGGGTAGTATCCTGTCATGGGAGTACATCCGTCTGATAGAATTTGTATTCTATCAGCAATTACGCATCAGCTCTGACTTTCACACTGGAAAGTTACATCTGTTTTCCAGTCGTTCAATAAATCAGTTTGATAACTTCACTGAGTGTCTGTAACCATCAGATTGCTCCAGCTGATCCAAACCTCTCTTCCACATGTGCTTTTTACTATTGTTATCCATGAGTTTTAGAGCTTGGCTGATTTGTAGCATAGGGGAGTCTCAGTAAAGGGTAATACAATGGAAATTGATAAGTTTCCAAAGCATGTGATATTTATTTCTATGTGTCAACTCAGTCATTATATGGCTGAACTAGTCAATGGTGATTGATAATTCAGCTGTTGCACTAGAAACAGTACTTTAAAAGTACGAGTAAATAGCCTGAAAATGCCTCCCTTTTGCAATGCTGTGTTCTTTCTTGGTTTCTACTGTAGATAGCATGGTTACCTCAATGGAAGGTCTGGGTTCTGACAGCGTCTTCAGTTTGCATGAAGACAGCCACTATCGGATAAGCAAGAGCCTGCTCAAGCCAGCAGAAGGGAGCACGGTGCCCCTGACCAGAGTGAAGTGTTTGGTCTCCATGACAACTCCACATGATATCAGACTTCACGGATCATCAGTTACGCCAGCATTCATTGAGTTTGACACTTCTCTTGAAGGGTTTGGGTAAGGTCCCACAGTGCTCTCCAGTAACATGGGGTACAATGCAATGTTTTCTTACTTTCTTCTTTCAGAGAAATACTTGTAATTTTTAATGGACTGTTTGCAAACCAGAAACAAATGAATTCTTTGTAGGAAGGGAAGGAATACTTCAAGCTACATAAATTTCCACTCTCTCATTCATTAATGCCTTGAAACCAAATGCTTGCTTGCCATCTGTGAAAGTAGAAGTAGGTATGTATCTAAACATTGATAGCACCCTCTCCATTCTGGATTGCGCCTGCCTTTTAAAACAAAGGAACACCAACATACCCTTGTAGAAACTCCTTAGTTGCTAGGATTTATGTGCAACATTTGGATGGCCTATAGTTCTGAAGCCCACTTAAAATTGCTGAAGAACTAGGAAATGTGGAAATGGGCAATTTGGAAATACAAGTAAAACAGACAAGGCAGCTATGTTGAGTTCAAAGAACTGGAAAAAAATTATTAAAAACTGGAGGTGTAATCTAAATATGCTGCTTAACTACTATTTTCTTTTTGCACCCAGTATTGCCTTTACTTACTTTTTTTCTCCAACACTTGCTGAGCAAGGTGCTTTCATTTTCAAAAGGGAGGAAGTAGAACATAGTGAGAACTGTAATCCAAAGGAAATGACAGTGACCAGGACCATGGACTGCTGTTGCTTTCAAGATGGATGGTCAAGTTAACTCTTTATAGCTTCCATGAGAACAAAATAACTTCTAGTTCTGTCAGGCAACTCAGCTATAGTGTACTTAAACAAGCCTGATGAAGTGTAAATGTTAACAAAATGATGATTCTTCAGCAAGTGGAAGAGCCATCATTTTGTCTCTGATAAGACAATTTATACAAACTGGAAGCTGAACAGCGGAGATTCACTTGAGCTCAGGTAGGCTTGTCACTGAAACCATTTGGGCTCTTATAATCTTTTAGTACCTAAGGCACATACTCTGTTTCCATTGTGTCCACAGCATCAGTGGCTCTTGTAGGGACCAAACAGTTAATTTGGTGAACTGTAACATTCCTGTGAGAGCTTACACACTTAAAATAAGAACACTAGTATGCAGCTACCAGATCCTTTTAATATTTAGCTAAGCAAGTCTATTTGAGAGCCCAGAACATCTCAAAGACACAAGTTATGGTCGCTCGTAGAGCACCTTTTGCTATGGAGCCACATTACCATAACTTTTTGTGCCTTTGCAACAAAGACATATGCTGCCAAAGCTCTTTGAACTGGAGGTAGTTTAGCTTCACAAAGAGAAATCTTGACAATTTATTTCTAATTTTCGTAAATACAATCGAGAGAGATGGTGTGCTTATGATGCATTTTCCTAGGCTATAGTTAGTTTGAATTGAACTCCGATTATATTGACTTTAATAGACTCTGATGTGTCTTCTGTTTAACAGTTGCCTCTTCTTGCCAAGTTTGGCTCCTCATAATGCACCTACAAATAATGCTGTTACAACAGGACTTATTGATGGTGCAGTTGTCAGTGGAATTGGAACCGGTAAGTACTCGAGTATGACTGTTAGCAGTGTTTTGTATCCAGTATTTAGTTTTCTTATAGTTTTTTGTTAGCTGTGAAGTGATAGTATGATGTTGGATGTTATACACTCATAATTGAGAATTTCTTAAGTCTTTTTTTTGTGTATGTTCCCCTTGCTTTTTGCCCCCAAGTCAATGAAAAGCAATATAAAATCCAAATGTGTGGTTGCTTTAAAATACAAGGCTTTCACCAGCAGGTTAAGTTGTAATCAAGGAGGTGTATGAATAATGAACCTGGATGCATTGAGAAGTTGAGGTACTAGTGTGAAGAGCATAGGAATTGTGATATGAATTGTAACTGTACTTGTGGCTTTGTTCTGCTGAATTCTTGCGTGTATTTATTACAGTTGTAGTTATACTGTCACAAAAATCCCATCAAAGTTGTTTGCTATCCCTTATGCTTGTTCACTGTAGGCTGTTACCTTACAGGAGCCTGCTGTGCTGCAGGGTTAATTGAACATGATTACTTAGTTAAAAAAGCTGTTAAGTCTAAAAACTAAGTTGAAGGTTTACTGGTCTAAGATGGAATTGGTGTTATACACTGCTTGAAGTCTGTGAGCTATTCATTCTGTGAGAGCACCCAAGAAGGTGAAATGGGGTCAGGTATATGTGGTAGAGAGACCTTCAGTGAGTCACACTTACAGAAGAAGAACCTCATCAAGATATTAGCAGTTTCTGAGGGCCTGATCCATTTCCACATTTTTGTCTAGGGGATTGAAACTAGGTTGCTCTGAACAAGCACAGCTTCAAAGTTGATGTTTGTTTTTAGAATAGGAAGAAATAGTATGCAGTTCTTGCTTTACTTTGTTCTGAAAGAAACCCCTGCAGTGTAGTGTTATGTGGCTTTTCCTCCAAGCTTGACTCAGAAATGAAAGGAGTAACACTGAAGTCTGTGAAGGAACGGCTGAAGAAAGCACACCTGGTATCAACTGAGCTGTTAATTAAAAAGGAGCAAGAGCAGGTAGGTATCTTAAGTACTAGCTACTGTAGCTGAATAATGGGCTTTTGTTTTGTTTCTAGGTGAAAGATTTTTCCCACCACCATCTGGTTTAAGCTACTCAACTTGGTTTTGTATTGAACATTTTAGTACATCTCCTAATAGCCATCCTGTGAGACTTCTTACTGTAGTGCGGCGTGCAAACTCCTCAGAGCAGCATTATGTATGCCTTGCCATTGTCCTCTCAGCAAAGGACCGGTCACTGATTGTTTCAACTAAAGAAGAATTACTTCAGAATTATGGTAAGAGTTGGGTGATGTTCTCGACTGATCCTGACAATATTACGGGAATGTGACAGGAAGTTTAATTTGAACCTAGTATCTAGAAGAATTGTGTGTGATGGAACTTCAGTTGCAGCTTCACCAGCTCCTAATGGGTTTTGACAGTGGAAACATACAAAATGTAAGTGTGCTTGTTGAAATTAAGGACCTTTCATAATTTCCAAGGAAGATTCAATATCTGCATATAAAGAATTTTTTTTCCCCAAATCACAAGTTGATTTGAAGGAGGAATTACATCATTGGCTCTGGAAGGTTTTTGCCTTTTATTTATCTATTTTATTTATTTGTTTGAAAGTGATCAATTATTCCACTTCATGTTTTAACCCTGTGATCAGTTTTCAGAAAGATGTTGTAGTACAGCTTGTAGGAAGACTTTGTTCAGTTTCTTTCATCAAAGGTGGAATTACAGGAGGTACAGTGAAGGTCATAAGTGACTCTGGCGAGCCCAGTGAATTTGCTGGAGAGAGCTATTGGTGTGGTCAGGGGTTTCAGGCTTAGCCATCTCCTGTCTCCTGCCTTGTCCTCAGTCACAGCCTCCAAAACAAGTCAGTTTTGACAGGCTATTTATGCACTGTGGCTGTGGAAGATCAGCATAGCATTCTAAGAAATTTCAGGCTTAGCTTTTCACCAGGCTAACACAGTGTGTTACAAATGATTATCAAAGATCTGTTTCTGCTTCTGTTCGTTCCTTTTGAGTGGCAGGGACTAATAAAGAATTCATACAACTGTTGTTATTTTTAAAATCCCAGCAAAGCAGACTGTTGTAGAATATTGCTTATTTTCATAAGTGGACATTCTCTCATAAGCTGCAGTAGTTTCTCTTAGCGTAAGTCAGGTTCAAAACCTTAAACTAGAGAACTGAAGACCCATAGTATAAGGAAGGAACTGGATCTCTCAAATTCCAAAGATATTGATGGGAGTTTCTTTCTCAGAAGACCGAATTCTTGTAAGAGAGAATGAAATAAGCTTATCTTCATATTAGTTGCTTTAGTCTGCACTAGAGCTATCTATATATATATATAGAGTTGTGTGGTTTTAGTTTGTAAGCCCCTATTATCTCTTTAAAAGAGATTGGATTTGAAGGGGCTTTGTCAGAGAATATCTGAAGGTCTCTGACTGCAAAGACTATTTTTTAATTGAATGGGATACTTTGCTTTATGGGAGTGCCACCCTGCTGTGGATAAGTCGTCGTTGGTGGTGTACCTACCTTTAAGTGCTGAGCAAGTAAGTACCTGAAGAACTGAGATGGCAGGCCCACCAGTGCACAGACTGGAAGTACTGAGAGTCTATTGTAAGAATAAATGGGGGTGGTTTAAGAATCCTTCTTGTGGTTGTGCTCAGAGGTGTTTGGCTGAGAAAAAAAACGAGTTTATTTTTGTATCTGAAGATTAGTTCCAAGAATGCTGCTTTTATCATTTTTCTGATGCTATTTCTAAAGAAATTAATGTTCTCCTTGTGCAGACAACTGTTGAGGTAGAAGGATTAGTGGTTTCTTTTCCTTCAATATGAAAGAATGACGAGAGATATGAAAACCTCCTGTTTTCTGTTGAAGCATTCCCTGGTGGAGAATTTTATTTGCTAGCTTTGTCTAGGAGGAAAAGGTGGGGAGGAGCTTTCAAGTAGAGTGTGATAGAGTTTGGGTCATTCTGCTTTGTGATGGAGAAGCTAACGCACCTGCGAACTCATCATGCCCTCTGGTATGATGTTAAAGGATGCCTTTTAAAGAAATCAAAAAATTGTGTGCTGAGAAGTGAAGTTCATTTCAACATTCAGGAGAAGAGAATTCAGCACCCATAAGTGAAAACAGACCTGGGAAATGATTGAAGAGTATAGGTGGGTGAATGGGGGATGGGTGGTTAGCAGCTTGTGGTTTGCAACCACTGTGGAGAGGCTGGGAGTGGGTTGCTCTCGCTGTTTGTCTGTAGGGCAGGCATCTGTTTCCCACTCCTTTCACTGCTGTCCCTGCAGGACACAGCTGAGCCAGCAGCCAGGCAAGTGGTGCCTCTGGTAAACACATGAGAGAGAGAAAAACACTGCATGGAGTGAGGAACAAGGGGGAAAAATGAGAGAAGGTGCCCTGAGGATGTGAAGCTGAGAACAGGAGGGGAGGGGTTCTCCAAGCACAGAGACCCGCCACGGCCCCTCAGAGGACTACGCTAGAGCAGGTAGAGGAGCCTATGGAGGAGACCATGATGAATCAGGGAAAAGTGTTAGGAGAAAGTCTGGGAAGTATGGGTATCTTTCTCTTCAGAGTGTGAGAAAAGTGAAATATAGCTCTGTAGGTTTGGAGAGACATCTGTTATTTCTTGCTGACTACTGCCGTAAAAACAATTTTAGAAAAACAACAAAAAATCTTTCTGTGACTTGCATGGTGGCATGAGGAAGTTAGTAAAAACTTGAGCAAACTAGTCATTTCAGCTGTAATTTTTCATTCTTTCAGTTCTCGTATTTGAAAGTCATTCTTGTTAAGTGCATGATTTTGTTCGTATCTTGTTAATTCTCTTTTTTTAACTACATGCTATCTAAAAAACTGACTTTAATGTATTGCTGTAGATTGTTTTGCAGAAAGTCCAATGACACATTTGTCTGTTTTAAGTTTGTGATAACATTTCTACTGGTGCACACTAATTGGTTCTTTTCCTTTAGTTGATGACTTCAGTGAGGAATCATCATTTTATGAAATTCTTCCCTGTTGTGCCCGTTTTCGTTGTGGTGACCTCATTGTGGAAGGCCAGTGGCATCACCTAGTTTTGGTCATGAGTAAGGGCATGCTAAAGAACAGCACAGCTGCACTCTACCTTGATGGACAGCTTGTTAACACTGTTAAGGTAAACTAATTTTTTAAATCCTCATTTTTACTCATTGGAGAGATTTCTATCTGTGTGCATATATATGCAGAAACCCCATACAAAACAAGAGCAAAACTAACATACCCCTTTTTCCCTGAAAAACAACAACAAAAAAAACCCACAAAATGAGGAGCTTTGCAAAAAGAGATCTTTGCTTACTACACAGCCCAGAGCCAGCTCTAGTCCTTTTAAAAGAAGGTAACAAATACTTTCTCAGGCATGAGCAATAATAACACTAAAATGAAGTGGGTGTGTTGCATTGGATGTGAGGCAAGAGTGGCAAGGCTATGCTGCTAACCAGATTAATTACAAGTATCATAAAAAGCTGAAGATGACTTATCCTAGGACCACGTAGCAGATCTATCTTTGAATAATAGGGAGATTACAGAGTAAGCTTTGCCGATTTATTCAGGCTGTAGCTTTCCCAACCTTCTTGCCACCCCAGATATAGTATCCCCTTGTCAGTGGTAGCCACCAAGATGTCTAGTGTTGTTGTTAAATGATTGTAGATGAGACACATTTAGTTGTAAAGTATTTTGTGGTTAGATGGAAGAAACTGGGAGACTTAACAGCAGAGAGCAGTGAAGAGCACTGCAGACCTGTCCACTGAGCGCAAAGTATTCTGGACCAAAGAGCATTTGGCATCTGGCAAGTGGTCCTTAAAAGAGTAAACTAAACCTGGTTTGGGGTGCAAATTAGCTAGCGTTACTATACTGCTGTAGTATAAACATATAAATGTTACTATATTGCTATAGGTAAAACTGTATTTTGACTTTCAAAGTTTACCTTTCAGTCTTTCTTTTGCAGAAAGAGGACTATAGTAACTTGTGCTTATAGGAGTAATACATGAGCACTTTCTGGCGATACATACATGATTACATTCAGTAGCTGGTAGCAGAATTTTTACACGATAGAAAATGCCTGTGAGGTTGTTATCGCCCTTACATATAGGACAGCATCTTACTCATGTATTTGTCTTGCTGCCAGCTGAAAATCTTATAAAATTGAGTTCATCACATTTGCACTTCAACACAGAACAGTATAATTACCAAAGGCATGTCTTCACTTGGTGAAAAAGGTGAAGAAAGAGCACATGTTTATGAGATCATCTTATTGCTTTATGCAAAAAATAATGACTGTCATAGAGCATCATGGTTTTAGAATCATGATACAGCCTCGTTCATTAGTGTTTTTAAGCACAGAACTCGCATGTTCTCATCCTATGTTTCTATACACACCTTCAGCTTTTGAAAGCTACTTAACCTCTGATCTTTGCATTTACCTTCTGTTTTATCTTCTTCACTGACTTTTGCTGTATGGTACTGTGCATTACATAGCAATCATTTGGTATATCCCCTGGTTTGCAAAATGCTTTCCCAGATTTCTGACCTGACTACTTTCTTTTCATCGTACCTATACTCTTGCAATAACTTCGCCATATTTTCCTCCCTTACAGCTTCACTATATTCATAGCAGTCCTAGTGGGTCTGGTTCTGCCAACCCACCTGTGGTCAGCACAGTTTATGCCTATATTGGTACACCACCCGCACAACGCCAGCTCTCTTCATTAGTGTGGCGGTTGGGCCCTACACATTTCCTGGAGGAAGTTTTGCCCGCCTCAGGTGTCAGCACCATTTATGAGCTGGGACCAAATTACATTGGAAGCTTTCAAGCAGTATATGTACCATGTAAGTACAATTCAAATGGCAGCTAGTAATGTGGCCTAGGTGTAGTGGAATCTCTTGTGTACATGTTGGCAGATGAGGTAAGAGTGGAAAGTATGCAGTAGCAGAGAGAAAAAGCTAGTTGCTTATAGGAAGGTTAGTAGCAGTATTAACAAAGACGATAGAAATCCAAATTACTGTTTTAACATACTTCTGGTAGTTCTTGTACTGAAGTATGAAAGAAGTGCTTGTGTTCCTCACTTTGGTTTTAAACCAGTTAGAAATGCTTAAAGCTATTTATCTGTAGAAAGTGAAATTGGAAAGGCATTTTAATTTGTCATTTTCTAGTGATAACATTTGCAAATCTATGATGTAGTCTGTACTTTAAATGCAGCTGTCTTGAAATGTCATGGTTTATAGGGGCCTAAGTAGGTCAACTGTTAAATAGCAAACCGGGAGGGATTGTGTGGCAGTAGATAGTTTTTATGCATTGATTGCAAACAGATATGGGCAATTCTGTTACTTCTTTTAATTTTAGTGTTTGAAATTGGGGTGTTGAACACAAAAAGATGTGAATAACTTCGTTAGAAATGTGTGTTGTAGTCCTGCTTTTAAATATTCAGAACACAGATTCTGCGTTAGCTCTGGTAAGATTCATTGTCAGTAGTGAGATTTTCCTGTTCTGTAGAGTTCCCTGTCTTCTGGTTCAGTTAAGAGACCTCCTCAGTAACATCAGTATTATGCCTGATGCTCTTTGCTTTAGTGGGTATCACAGGGCTTTTCAGTGAAACAAAAATGGGGAACGTTCAAGCTGTCTTGTCCTCGCATTGTCTTTCCCCATGAGGACTATAACGCTTTCCAGCTCTTTTGGAGAGAAACTGTCACCATCTTAAGGAAGGAGGCAGTGAGTGATGAGAGAAGTACAGAGAGTGCACAAAGTCTTAGTTTTTCATGGTGAAAGCTTTCCCTGGAGTAGTGAAAGACACCCCCCACACCCCTAAATGTCACTGATGTTCAGGCTGTGAGAGAATGAAGTACCATGAAAATGAAGGTAGGTTTCCTTGCCCATCTTGAATGAAAAACCTTAAGGGATTGAATTTTGTCATGTACAGGTCTGTCACATACTTGGTTTTTTGACAGCTAGAAAAACCTGGCAAGCAACTGTGGATTTAGGTGTCTGCTAGTCAGTTATATTTTCTCCTGAAAGGCATTTTGACTGGTGGTTTGCAAGTTTTAAGTACTGAAAAAGCAAATTCTATGAATGTGAATTTTTTTATTCACGTCTTAGAATTGAAGGTCTTCCTGCCTTTATGCTAAGGCCGTGTTCACCAGGAAGGTGAGAAGAATTTTTCATTTTTTGAACATGCAGACTTTTTCCAGTGTGGCAGTGTATTTCTCCTGCAAAGATTTGCTCAGGTTTTTTGGTGCTTTTTGAGAAGTCTGCTCCAGAACAAAGGGCTTCTATTTGGGGCTCAGCTTTTGTTTACGTTATGTGCCAAACCCTAAGGAGTCCGGTATGGAAGAGACCCCTCAGAGAGCAGTTATTTGTTCAGAAGGAATTCCTTTCTTTGCTGAAATGGAGGAATGTTCACAGGGCATCTGTGTGAGTGAGGTTCCAATGAGGATTTCATTTGTGAGGAAACCAAGAATTCTGAAACTTGGCAGACTTGACTCTGGTTCAATAGGTGATGTAGACATCCAGCTTCTCACTTGTTTCAGTGTTAGGTGAGAAGCCTTCATGCTTTTTTAATTCTGTTAATGTGTTTCACTGGAGTTGTAGACACCTTTTGACCTGCAGTGAAGATGCAGAGCTGAATCTCAATATTGAGATTTCAGGTGCAGAGTTTTTTCACACTGACTCTGAGTGTTGTAGGCAGCTGTCAATCATAATGTTTGCAGTGCCTCACAAGAAGCATCCATGTTTGGAGCAGTGGATATAAAATATTAAAGATACAGTTATGTATTCGCTTCAATGCTGTCATGGTTTAGTCCCAGCCAGCTACTAAGTTTTCCTAGCAAACCACTATAAAAAGCCTGTTGTTACAAAGATGCAGATGTACAGAATAGTTCCCTGGTTTTGGGTTATTTTGGTTTTCTTTAGGTGGGAAGGAAAGTGAACAGCCCCTTAGGCTGTACACAAATAGAGTAGAGGAGTAATGTTGCCTTCCAAAAATTCAAATGAGGAAGCACCATATGTTCTATTGCTTGGCCAAGCCACAAGCTGCCAATTACTCTTACAGGTTGATATTGTAGACATTCTTGAAAGGAAATGTTTCCTGTGCATTACCCTTTTATCTTAAATAGCAGATTTATTCCATGACTCATATGCTATCAAAATATTCTTCAGTACAGCGAGAAAGTATGCAAAGACAATATCACATCTCAGCTATTTGTAAAACCTTTCTATACATTCTCTATATTATACCTATTCTGCAATATAATTTGCTTAAGATTTTACTCTTGGAACTGAAAAGAAAAACAGTGCTATTACTGAAATTGACTTTTTTACTTTGAATTAAAGGCAAAGATTCAAAGTCTGAAGGAATCAACCCCTCTCCAGTATCTTTGGTACCGGAAGAGAAGGTCTCCTTTGGTCTCTATGCGCTGTCAGTTTCTTCATTTACAGTGGCAAAAATAAGGAAAGTTTACAACAAGTTGGATAGTAAAGCTATTGCCAAACAGGTACGTTGGGAAATGAGTTGGTTAATATCTAGTACTTGTTTTGGCTTTTAATGTAGAAAGCAGCTGTAATCCTGTTGAAAAACAGTTAAAATTATATTGTTGAACATATATTCAGGAGACTATACTTCTCCTGTTGCAGCTGAACAAAGCTGATATTTCAGTCCTCTGACCATGATTCAGATTTGGAAACCAGAATATTGTTTTACACTTTTTCTTCAGAGTATCTTAAAAGTCAATGAAATATTTATTCAAAAGACCATCTATGAAGATAGGCTGAGAGATCTGGGGCTGTTCAGCCTGAAGGAGAGATTCGGGAAGACCTTATTGCAGCCTTTCAATACATAGGGAGGGCTTTTGAGAACAACAGAGAAAGACTTTTTACTAGGGCATGTAGTTGACAGGACAAGGGACAATGTTTTTAAACTGAAATAAGGTGGCCTTAGATTGGGCATAAGGTGAAACATTTTACAATAAGGTTGGTGAGACACGGGAACAGATTGTCCAGAGAAGCTGTGAATGCCCCATTCCTGAAAGTGTTTAAGCTCATGTTGGATGGCACTTTGAGCAACCTAATACAGTGGAAGATGTCCCTACCCAAAGGAGGGGGACTGGAATAGATCATCTTTAAAGGTCCCTTTCAACCTAAACCTTTCTATTATCTGGTGGGGTTATTTTTAAAGTTGGATTAATCTTCCTTAAATTTTGGGGATGGAGATTTTACTTTAGAGAATGTCTTAATGACTCTAGCATAGTTCTATTTTGTTATATGTTAACCACAGGAGGCAAACACACAAGACGTGTTCATGCTTGCATAAAAAAAACCCTTCCCTTTAGCTCCTGCTTTTTTTGTTGGATTTCTTTTCAGCTGGCAATTTCTTCTCATGAAAATGCCACACCTGTGAAGCTGCTACATAACTCAGCAGGGCATTTGAATGGACCAGCACGCTCCATTGGTGCAGCTTTGATAGGATATTTAGGTGAGCTGAGCACTTGAGAATTATTATGTTTAAAAGTTATTAATTGCTTGTCAATAAGAACTCAAGTCTAGAAGATAAGTCACTTAACTGATGAATGTTAATGGTACATTAATTTTTTTTTTAACATTTTTAAATTTTGTGGTCATACTATCTTTTCTTTTGTCTTTGTTACTAACATGGGATGGTTGTTTCAGTTTGTGTAAGTCATCACTATGAAAATATACTTAATTAGTTTATCCTAGATTGTGAACTATTTTCTAGTGCAATATTTCCTCCACCTTCTCTTCTGAGGTATCACAGTTCTTCTAGTGATATTATTTTCATAATTCAAGCAATGAGAGAATGCAAATCAATGCATGTGTTCACAGTGATTTCCTAGAAGAATTAGGATTTATTTTCATTTATTTTTTCTGTCTATGCTCAGGTGTAAGAACATTTGTCCCCAAGCCTGTTGCCACTACACTGCAGTACATTGGTGGAGCTGCTGCTATTTTGGGACTTGTAGCAATGGCATCAGATGTAGAAGGGTTATATGCAGCTGTGAAGGCTTTGGTCTGTGTGGTAAAGAGCAATCCACTAGCCAGCAAAGAAATGGAAAGAATCAGAGGTTATCAGGTATGTAAGAAGTCTTAAAACAGACCAGGCTGACTGAATTTCACTGGCTGTCCTAGCAGTTCCTGTGGAAACTCCATGTTGTGTTGTGTTAACCTGAGTTTCTGCTCTTAAGTTTGCTGAGCTTTTGGCTAATTATCATAGATGAGTTATTTAGAGTGACTTTTAAAGGAGAGGGTGGAAAGTTTTGCTAAGCAATTGTGCACATTTAGCTGCTTTGCTGAAACTGAGCCTTCATTAATTGCAAGGAAGAGCACAACTATGGCATTTAGATCATTCTTTTCCCAGGATTGTGAACCCAACCCTACAAGCCCTCAGTGATCAGGGAGCTCCTTTCTCCTTGATCAGCCAGCAAGAGAGGAGGACAGACACATGAAGAAAACTGAACAAGTAAACTCCTGAAAGCATCATTTTGAGGACTGCACAGACCTTGTAGTTAGTGATGCTGTTTGCTTTCAAGCTGAAGACTTCTTAGTTATCCGTCAGGATGGGGAAAGTACAATCAGTTATGCAGAAGGATTGATTGACTGACTTGAAAAGATCTTCGCATGACCAATGCATTTTACATTTTTTGTGAAGAGTGCTTTACTGGAAGGGAAAGTTTGTTCTGTGTTTTAGGCAGCATATTTACAAACCTTGTAATGCTAATGGGTGGTATAGTTATTATAAGCATAGTATTCTATGTAGCCTGTTACAGACCTGGGCTTAGTTTGGTCAAACAGATCTAGACAGTGTCCTCTTTAAACCATAAGCAGTCAGTGAATCATTACATACAACCTTACATTCCACTTGTATTGACCTCCGCAAATAACATGGTTTGAGAGAGATTCCCAGAAATCCGTATTTCCTTAGTAATGTTTCAAGGAGGATGGTGAAGCTGAACAGGCTAGTATGTTAAGAGTTTAACAAGTATGCATCAGAAGTAATAGTAAAAAAAATTCCAAGAAATAGTAATAGTGCATTTGGCAGTTGGTTCTTTCCCAGCCCAGATTTTAAGAAGTTAGAGCAGAAATGAGGATTATAAGGATGACATCTATGGTGAGCAACAAAGGGCAGCAATGAAAAAGAAAGTCAGGCTTATTCAGATTTATCTTGTCACAGCTACTTTATTTCAGTGCCTAGATACTGTCTGAAATTTAGAACAGATGTTTTCTGAGCTGGAGAGTGTCCTAGATGTTCTCCTTTCTAATCAACTGTAATACCACTTTCAAGCTATTTCAAGAGGGTCAACTATCAGACAGCCTTCTCAAAAGGAACAGACACTTCTTCCATTCTTTATGCTTAGACAACATTGTTGTGTATTCATAGGCTGCTAATTCCTTTTTTGTTTATTTGTTCAAGTTGCTGGCAATGCTGTTAAAGAAGAAACGGTCCCTTCTGAACAGTCACATTCTCCATCTGACCTTTTCCTTGGTGGGAACTGTTGATAGTGGGCACGAGACATCCATCATTCCAAATTCTGCTGCCTTCCAGGATCTGCTCTGTGATTTTGAAGTATGTAAAGATGCACAGAAAAGTGATGATGATGCTGGATAGTGATTAAGTCAGATGTTGACAGCATGCCTTTATGTATTGAACAACAACAAAGTAGGCTGTTATCCTGAGAACTTCTTATTTCTTATGTAGTACAGTAAAGCAGCTTAACAGCGAGATCACTGGTAACTTTTCCTGATGAAATGGCTTGAATCACTGTAGAAACAATGAATGAGTACCACAGATGTTTCTGCTTTTTGTTGTTTCAGAAGATACATTTTGCAGTTTTCTGCTCAGCAATTTTTTCAATCTATTTGTTCTACTCCAGTACGTACATCGAGGCATGAAAAAACATACTGAAAATAACAGCTGGAGGTGAACTTTCAGCATAGCACACAGGAATCACTTTATCATATGCCTCCTGCAAAGTTAATAGTAAGGCACTTACATTTCATGCAAGCCGAATTTTGAAATATTTCATTGTTGTTGTGTTAAATTAAGGAAAGGAGAAAAGTTCAGAAGGAAGTGCTAATGTAATAGAGGCTGATAAATGATGTGTAGAGCTTGTTGTTTAGTATTTGCTCCTTTGGCTCCTATACCTGACACAGACTGAGTCAAGGTTTTCTGTTTCACATAGGCTATAAATAAAAATACTACTACCACTTCTAATCCAGCAGTAAGGTACTGACTTAATAGTGCAAATCTGTTTTGCACAAATGATTTTACGGAGTTAGCCATTTCCTTTTTTTAGATGTCTATTTGAGTATTTTAAAGCCCTCCTGGAAACTTTATTCAAGACTCTTGTCTATGAAAAAACTCCTGCTCCTATAGCCTTTTTTTTAATAAAATCAACTGCCCTTGCATACTTTCTTTTATCAAGAGCTTAAAGGTCTTCAATAAACCCAACTCCACCTTGCCAAGATCAACAATATGCTATAATTATGGCACAGAGATAAAAGAAATTAAAAGGGCAGACCTGAGCCTCTCTTTTAACCTAAGTGGGGTTTTAATACAAAGGAAATTTGTCACACACCAAAGTTGCCTTTTTTTTTTTAACTTGAGGCATAATGTTAAAATGAGAAATAAGTTTGTGCCACGTCTAAACACAAATTCTTCAGTATCATGTAACTAGGGTTTAATAAACCTTTTAAATTACAGTAATGCTTCCTTTGTGCTCACAAAATTAAACATAGACTTAATAGAAGTTATGATAATATCTACAAGAGCAAATGTTTATGGTAGAGTTCTTAAGGTAGATGAATTATGTAGCATAGAAGTGTGAATCACTCAGCAGCCCAGCTCATTTGACAGTGGGATATGAATCCTGCCTTTTTCTTTCTTTCTTTTTCTTTCTCCCAGAAAGGAACAGCTGAGAAGCTTCATCAATGGTCTGTATTCACTCAGACAGCAACTACTGTACAAAAGATCTAATTTAATATTTTTTAGTTCATGTCTATCTTTTATTTTCCCTGAAGACTAACTGGAGAATGAATATACTCAGGAGACTTAAAAATAAAATAAATGTGCAAGTGACAGGTTTGTGAGTCACTGAGAAGAAACTTCCCAAAAGCCTCAGGTTTTGGCTTGTTTGGGGTTTTTTTTACTTATTTACTATATTTTCGTATTCAGATATCAGTGACTCAAACATTTCACTTAAATTGGATAAATTAGATGATCTTACTCTAATGCTAAACACGGAAATGAAAATTTTTGTTCTGATCATTTTGGATGGTAAGATTAGAAGAAAAGAAAATGCTAGAAAGCATTTTGTGTAAGTCAGTTTTATACACTACAGCACAAGTATTAATTATGTTTTTTTCAATAGCAAGTTAATTTTAAGATTTGCAGCTGTAACTGCCAACTTTCTGGGGTTTTTATCTTTTATTACTTGTATTAATTGAACAATCGATAATTTTAGGTTTTTTTTAGAGGATCTAAATAATTTAAAATAGTATACAAGAAATGCTGGCTAAAAAGAAAATTAAAAAAAATCAAGATCAGGGAAGACCTTGAGTTTAATCTTGGCAGAAGAGTGCAAGTTAATTTTACAAAGAGAAAATCTTTGCATACGCCAAATAAACTTGACAAAGCATTTCACATCAGCCTAGTAAATCCCAGTAACTCCTTTGGAGTCATTGCACCATATGTTTGAAGAGACGTTCCAGAAAGCATGTAACTTTTCTGTCTAGAATTCTTAAAAAATTTTCAGCATGATACATTTATAGAAAATACATTGGTACCAATATGTGTTTCTTTAGTCTTCAGTGGTATATTTAGTATTTAAGTGAAGTTGAAAATCAAACAATTGAGAACCTTGCAATGTGCTTTTGAGTACAATGGCCAGGTAAATAGTCATATAGACAAACAGTTTTAATCTCTTCAAGCCTTTCATAACTTTTGGTATATTAATGTCAGGTTTTAATCATAAAGTGGTTTTGTGTACATAAATTTTTATTCTGTATTTCAGGTCTGGCTTCATGCCCCCTATGAGCTTCATCTATCATTATTTGAGCACTTCATCGAACTTCTCACAGAGTCAAGGTATGAAGCAATGACAGCTTAGTAGTGAGACTTAGAGGTTTAGGTAATACGTAGGCGATGCTCGAATTTTAAATTGCCACTTCCTTTCTCCTTCTAGTGAAGCAGCAAAGAATGCCAAGTTAATGAGGGACTTCCAACTCATCCCAAGACTGCTCTTGACTCTTCGAGATATGTCTCTGTCCCAGCCTACTATTGCTGCAATTAGTAATGTGCTGAGCTTTTTGCTTCAAGGCTTTCCTAGCAGCTATGACTTGCTCAGGTAACCCACACCTGTGATAAATCTGGCCTTCTTATGTTTATTATGTTGGTGATCTTGGTCAAAAATACTCAATGGTCATACTGCTTGTAGAGTAAGTAACATGAAATGCTCATGTACTGAATTTTTCCTGTGAGAGCTACAGTGAACCAGCCATAGGCAATAATTTTGTTAATATCTTGATTTGCATATTAAATTGTATCTAACCAGGTATGACTGACTGATTAAACTGGCTTAATGTTCTGCAGGCAAAAAGCAAAGGTGCTATATTGCAGCTCCCTTGTTCTTTTGAAGTATTGAGTACTTTTTTAAAATGCCATTAACTGTTATTTCTGGTGTAAATACAGCTTTGATTACTTCCCTGCAGGAAAGGCTTAGCTCTAGATTTTTTTTTTAATTATCACTGTATAAAACAATATTTAAAGCTGTCAGATATGTATTATTCTGACTGATGAAAGCTGCATAAGTAATTGTGATTCATACATACAGGACTATTATAAATGCTTTTAAATAAGTTCAACTTCTTGATAATTTTTCTCATCTCCCCCTTTATTATAATGGAAATGGAGTAAAGATGCAGGGTTTAGGAGTTTTTTTGCATACAAATGGTCACGTTTTCAGCTTCTCAGTTTAAGTGCAATTAAGAGTATCAGAAGCATCAAAATGAACATCTTGCCTGTCTTTGTTTTATAAAACTATTGATTTTGTGATTAAATAGTTATAAAACAGATTGTAGAATGCCTGAGTATTCCTTGTTACCATTTCTGGACATAAAATGAAAAATAATGTCTAATTTGGGAAAAGTTATACTAGCTAGGGACCATTTCAGCTTAGTTCCAGAAAGAAGAGGAATCTATTGCATCTCTTTTCTTTGAGAAGTGTCATCTTGTCTTGGAAACCCATGACTTCATCACCTCAAGCTATAGGCGTAAATGTTATACCAGAGTCAAGTAATCACTGTTTATATAATACATGTTAAGCTGTAATGGTTTAACTTGTGGTATTCCTTTTATTAGGACTTGGTGGTATCTCCCTCTTTCCTTTTTTGAATCCTAGCACTTTCAGGGTCCTTTATGTACAGATTTGTCTGCAAAGATTCCATTAATTATTACACATTAAATTCATTTTTGGCTACTGACTTTAGATGGAGACTGTTTTCCTCAGTCTTGAGGTGTGAGAAAGCTGACTTTTTTGGGTATCTCCCTCTCACTAGTATTCTGGTTTTATGTTTAAGTTGAATTATTGATAGATGAGAGTGCAGCTGTCATATCAATGAATGATGTCTTTTCTGTGTACATCAAGGTTTGGACAGTTCATCTCTTCCACTTTACCTACATTCGCAGTCTGTGAGAAGTTTGTAGTCATGGAAATAAACAATGAGGAAAAGCTTGACAGCGGTAAGTGGTGGCATGGCTTAAAAGCAGTAGAAGCAAAATACTTTTTGATCCCTTCTGTGCTTAAATATGTAAACTTTAGAAATAGTGTCATTAGCAATATTGCAATTTTGTTATAATCTGGCTGCTAGTTAGTTGTGGTACTTTAGCTTTCAGTATTGCGTGCAAAGCAGTGCAAAACCCATGTACTTTGGCTTCCTTCATTTAACACTGCATGGTTTCATTCTGTTTCTTCCACTCACTTCAGATCAGCAGTGCATCTCTGCTGCTTTGTGGGGAGAAAAAGAAGACAAAAACGTGTTACTAGGTGCCTGTGCCCTCCAGGAGTGGAGGAAGCGGAAGAATTGACTAAGACAGCCTAGTTATTTTTTTAGGCCAAAAAGGAAGTTTTACTGTCCTTCAAGAATGCTTATATTGAATTGTTTGGGGAACATTTCTACCTTTGTTTTCCTGAAGAAAAGAGGCTTCTGCAGTTGCATTTTTGATCAGTCTTTCTGAACAGAAATGTTTTAGTCCTGTAGTGGATGTCACCCAAATAACTAGAAGGGATTGCCCAAAGATCCTCTTTTTCACTTTGGGAATATACTGGTGTGCAGGGACAAGTGAAAGGAGAAGTGGTTTTGCTTTAAAGGTAGCTTTATTGGTTTGGTTTCCCAAATAACAAGATTTGGGCAGTCTGCATATTCATAATTATCCCCCTATGCGCCTCCTGTTCCTTCTGAATGCTCCAAGATGATTAATTTTGTGCTTTTTAGTGAAAAAGAGGGGTGTGGCTTTTGGAGAGAGGTGCAGATTGGTGACCTCCCTACAGGCTAGCTATCTTTTTTTCCCAGGCTAACCACAGCCTGAGCTGCATTTTGCTTGCCTTGAGGGAACTGAAGACCCTTGGAGAGAAATTCAGGCTGTGACAAGAATGGAGAGAAAAGCTTTTGAACCAAAGGACATGAAATTTTTAGGTTACTGGTCTTCACTAGTTCCTCTGTATTTCTGCCATAGAAGATGCTTTGTGTTTGTGACTTAGGCACAAAACCTTGTCCCAGAAAGTGTCCGTTTGTGTAGGGGAAGGTGTCCCTGCCCATGGCAGTGGGGCTGGAACCAGACGATCTTTAAGATCCCATCCAACCCAAACCATTCTATGATTCCCTGATTTGTCTTCATTTTTGCGTATCACCTCAAGCCGTGATTTTCTGGTTTTTTAAATAATGTAAAAACATGTTTTTTACATTGGCAGCATAAAGTGCAATAAGAGGGATTCACAAAATAACTGTAAAGTTACTCCTGAGCTGCATGTATTGTCTTGGTTTGCATTAAGTGCTTTTTATCAACCGATGATGAATTTGGGGGTGTTTCTCCCCATTTCTTAGATTTGGAGAGAGCTTGGAAGTACCAAGTTTTTTCTTGGGATTCTCATCCCCCTAGTTGCTAAATCCAAAATATTTATCTACCACGTTGTCAGGAGGAAGAGATTGGGGTGGGGTGAGGCAGTGTTTGTTTCTGTCCCTACCTGCCAGGAGTGACTGTCTTAGTTAATTTGGACCACCTCAGTTTAGATTACTATCTGAGAAGCTGCAATTCCCTTTTACCCATTCTTCAAACTGATCAAACTCTGTGTGACTATAATAATTTGTATGTATGGAATTCAAGAATAGCCTTTAAAGTGTCTGAATTCCAAAAGCCTAATTTTCTTTTCTTTTTTTTTTTTTTTTAATGTTTAGGAACAGAGGATGATTTTGGAGGACTTGTTTCAGCTAATCTTATTCTGCTGCGGAACAGGCTTTTAGATATCCTACTGAAACTTCTATATACATCTAAAGACAAGACAACTGTTAATTTGCAGTAAGTACAAAAAAACTTGAGGTAGAGAAAGGATATATATTTTTATTTCTAGGGGGAAGAATTATACGGCCCCCATTCATTTTGGTTAGTTGAATTACATAAATTTATAGGAACTACTGAACAATATATGCAGATGTCACTGAATTAGCCTTGGCTATGCTAGCAGAAATGGAACACATGATTATTGAGTTGTATGTTGTCAGTTGTGATAGCAAGAATAATAGTACGAAGCAAGTACAAAGCGGATGCTGGTGTAACTAATGCATATCTTTCAGCTATTGCATTAACTGGTTTTTTTGTTTGACTCTTTAAAAAAAAAGTGTAAGACCATGATTGACAGCATTAGTAGAAATTTATGCTTCAAGTTAGGAGCAACAGAAGTAAATATCAGCAGGAAAGGAAGGTATGTAGTAGATTTGAGGGGAGATTACTTGCTTCTGATTGTTCATGGAAAGGAACGTGATATTATAGTTTAATGAGGCACTGGAGTCATAGTGAGTTGGAGAAGAGACTTTGCAACACTGTCAAGTTAAACCTTGATAAAATACAACTTTCAAGCAACTGCCCAGTAGGCTGTCTTGAATCTGTTAGAGGCATTTTATGAATGTATGGCAGCTGTAGATTATGTAGTGATTGACTGAGCATTGGTTGACATACAACCTGAACCTGCTTGAGTTTTTCAGTAATACTGCTAAAAAGAAATTAAAGAAAGAGCGTATTCTGTCAAATATTTTTAAGCAACTCTTCCCTTAATTAAAATAAAACAAAAAATCCCAACTGAAGAACCTTTGTTTTTTAATACCAGTTTATTAAAAAGGCTTGTGAAAACTCTATACCTGTGTAAGGCTCAGCGAAAAGTATTTGGAAATTATGACGTGGATAAATGTTTCCAGTTCAACATCCCACATTTGTTATCAAAAGCAGGAGTTGGAGAAATCTCATTCAGTGGAATAGTCCCAGGAGCTGTATTTAGTCTTCCCTTTCTGCAAAACTGCATGTGTTCCATTTGACAAGATTTGGTGAGCAGCATTTTCTGTTGTGTCACAAACTTACCTAAGAATTCAGTTAATTCTTCAATAGATCTGAACTTTTTCTGATCTTGAATTTTGCCCTGTATTGGAGGACACCGATTTTTATTATCTAGTAGGAAACTAAATGCTGTAAAATGTGACTTTTTTTTTTTTCTTTTTTCTCTCTTTTTAATTAGGGCTTGTGAAGAACTAGTCAAGACACTTGGTTTTGATTGGATTATGATGTTTATGGAAGAACATCTGCATTCCACCACAGTCACAGCAGCCATGCGAATTCTTGTGGTCCTGTTGAGTAATCAGTCCATCCTTATCAAATTTAAGGAGGGTCTCAGTGGTGGAGGCTGGCTCGATCAGACGGATTCTGTCTTGACCAACAAGATTGGTACTGTGCTAGGTATGGCACCTAAGCCTCTCATGACTGAAGGCTTGCGTGGAAGTGTGTGTGTATGTATCTTGAGGTGTGGGTTATTGCATGAATACTGTCTGGCAGATGCATCCTTTCTGTTACTGCTGTATGTGCTGCAACCAGATGGCTCTGCACTTCATTCTTCTTACAATTCAGAGTTAGATTTCCGAGACAAAAGAGAGCAGTGTTACAAAACTGCCCTTCAGTTGATACTGCACAGATTTCACTATAAACTCAGTACTACCTCATCATCTGCATGAAGCCTGTGTAGCTAATTTTTTTTTTCCGTTACCATCATGATAAGGTTAAGTGTGTCCCCTGGTAGGCACATCTGAGCTAGATGCAAACATAGCAACAAGAACCTTATGTACACAGCTAATAAAGATTCAGTAAAATTTCTTTGTTTGTTTACTTAGAACATCATGCGATGTTATACCTGAGCTGCTTTGTCTAGTGAGTTCTGTGCCAATTAAATTTACCAGGATTTTTCTTTGCTATGTTGGGAATTTCTGTGTTTATGTTGCCATCTCAGCCTTTATTTTCCCCTCCCTTTTACTGCATTCTTATACACACATGCATGCTTGTGCTCTCTCATATTAAAGACTTTGCAGGTACATAAAGCCTCATTCATCCAGATTATGAGACTTTTCCATTATTGCATATGATCTAGAGTTCAGTGTATAAGGTTTAAGTGCTACAGAACCCATTTTGAGCATCTCTGAGCTGTCTGAATACACAGCTCCAAATGTCTGCAATAACAGATGTCAATTCTGTGCATGTCTCGCCAGGTATAGTGGTGATTTCCCATAGATCTCTTTTTTTAGTCAAAATAAGGTAGTGCTTTTCAGATGAATGTCCATTCAGACACTGATGCAAACCCATTGACATTAAATGAGAGTCTTTCATGAATCATAGAATAGTTAGAGTTGGAAAGGACCTTAAGATCATCTAGTTCCAGCCCCCCTGCCATGGGCAGAGACACCTCGCACTAAGCCATGTCACCCAAGGCTCTGTCCAGCCTGGTCTTGAACACTGCCAGAGGCTGAACTTTCAAAACTTCCCTGAATAGTCTTTAGATCAGGACAGTGATATTAACAGTACTTTCAACTTAATTGTTGTTCCTAAAATGACTGTACAAGGAACCGCCTCTCCTTGTTGCAGCAGTATATGATCTGGTTTTGTGCTAAAGTGACCTTACTTCAGGAAGAGAGCTGTATGAAGTCCATTTTTTTTCTGCTTTGTTTCTTTGAAATCTGAGTATCTTACGCTCTGTTCATCATGTGCCTTTAATTTGAAAACCATTGATATTATAGGGGCTTGAGTGTTGTTTATTTAGTATCCACTTAAAATGTCCAATAACGTAAGTGTTTTCTTCAGTCACAAAATCTTCCTGAATAAGATTATGATTTACAGTCACATTTGGTGAGTATTTGAAGAGATTTCCTATTTTTCTTACTGTAGTATCAATTTAATTGAATCCAAGATAGATTGTGACCAGATATTTTTAAACATGTATCTCTTCAGCTGATAGTGACAGATTATTTAATTTTTATACCACGTGCTTTCTAATAAATTACAACACATTGGATCCAAGATTTATCATGAAAACAAATATGAGCCATTTTTGTTCAAGATTACTGCTGGATTTCCTGCAACTTTGTAGCAAAGATTTCATTAGTCTGATTCCTCGTAGATGTTTTCTGTTTAAAAAGACAATTTCTGTTGGAAAGAATATCTGTGTTAACAGCCTCAGAAAAAGCCTCCTCTCTGGAAGTGTCAGAAGAATGCTTTACTATTTGTGCTGGTGAGGAGACTGAATTGTCTTCCTGCCTCCTTCCTCACTTGAAAATAAGCTCTTCTGTCATCCCAGTGTGGTTTTTTAATAGGAAGATTAAATATTTAGGTAGAATTAGGGTCAGAAGAGGTGAGTTTTGTACTTCTGGCAGCACTTAAGACAAAATAAGAGTGTTTAATGCTTCATACCAGCTGATTACAAGGTGCCCCTGAGACATCTCTGGAAGCAAATTAGCTGCCCATCAACTTAAATAGACAGTGAGGTTGCTGCTTGCTAATATGAATCTGTAACTGAGTTTAAGGTTAATCAACCAAATATCTTTGCTCTCACCCAGAAAAATATGGGGTTTTTTTCAGAAGGTTGTGTGTTTTAAAAGTCTAAAACTGTGGTCACAGTCAGAAAAAGGATCTGTGTGTGTATGCAGAAGCATTAAGCAGTCTGTAGGGAGCAGTGTCATCTATATGGTATTGGAAGGCAATCCTTTCCTTTTTTTATTGGTTAAAAAGTCAGACATCTGCAGCAGAATTGTGCGATATGTTTGTGATAGTCTATATGCACACATTCATGTTTTATGGCATTAATTTCAGAGGAGGCACCCTCTAAGTTCACTGCTTGGGTAAGCATGAGTTTCATGGGCATTTCCCAATTAATGTTGTTGGCTTTTTGTACTTTTTCACTTCAGGCTTCAATGTCGGCAGGAGTGCTGGTGGCAGATCAACAGTCCGGGAGATTAACCGGGATGCTTGTCACTTCCCAGGCTTTCCCATTCTGCAGTCCCTTCTCCCGAAGCACACTAATGTACCTGCACTCTATTTCCTCCTTATGGCCCTTTTCCTGCAGCAGCCTGTCACTGAACTGCCTGAAAACCTGCAGGTCAGTGCACCTGTCATCAGCAGCCAGTGTAATCGGGGTCGCCAGGTAGGGATTACCTAGTGAAATGTAAATGTAAATCTGTCTGTCATGAAAGAAAATAATGGATTAACCAGGCCCCCTCATTCTTCTCTGCAGCTGACTCACAGTCATGATATGGTGTTTAGTGCTGTGTTGCTTGGGGTGGGAGGACAAGGTACTGTGGGAGTCTGTGGAAGCCAGCCTGTTACGGCATAGCTGTTGCTGGTGTCTTTCTGGTGTGTTTTGGGTCTAATGAGAAGTAGATCCATAGTTCAAGATGGCGTGGTTTGAGCATTGAAGAGGGTGTAATTTTTTGCAACAAGGTAGCTTTTATTTCAGAAAAAGGTTGATTTTGGACTTGTTTTAATTGTATGTAAATGAGTAGGCATTATATGGTCTACAGCAAAGTCTTAGGAAGCCTTAGTATAGTTCTTTATGGAGAAAAGCCACAATCCAGATAGACAAGGTGCCTGTTCAGAATGGATGCAGTGCTAATATTTATTTATCAGCAGGAACTGGAAAGTAAGAATTCAGACCAAAAAATATTCTGCCTGCCTGTTTTTTCAACAGGAATACTTGACAGCATATTCAGTACTGTGCTACAGAAAGTTAAAGGCATGAAGCTAACCTCCTGCTTACAGCGTGGAAGTACGGCACTGATAAATTGAAATTAAAGTACTTAAAATACTTAGCAATAGTACTCTTAATGCTAGAGGTGGACATTTTGTCCTTTTGTATTTTTTAATTATTTGGACTTGCTGGAAAATACGACTTGGTTTGTTTCTTTTGTTCTTGGTTTGTTTGGTTTTTTTTTTTTTCTGTGGGATACCATGCGGGTTTTACTTCTAGATGTGAGTGAAATAGGCTGAGGTGGTTGTGCAGCACTAGTGCTGACAGGTCTCTTCTTCTTTCAAAACACTTAAATACTTTGAAGAGGTAAGAGTTGCAATTACATTAGCACATGGTTAGAAGGAATTTTCTTCAGTGACCTTCATATGAAGCTTTTGGGGATAAAGTTTGGAGGACATAAAACAATTCTTTTTTTAGATACTGCCAAATGAATGTATTGTAGGTATAATAAAAGCAGTATCAAATTGCACAGGATTATTTCATGTCTTCTTTCTTCTCTGTCACCTCTTACAGTTTGATTTAGACTCTATTTGGACATTCATATTTGGAGTTCCTGCCTCCTGTGGCACTGTTACCTCTTCAATACACAGTGTTTGCACAGAAGCTGCCTTCTTATTACTGGGAATGCTGAGGAGTATGCTGAATTCTGTAAGCATAAATAAATTTGTTCATATTTGAATATACAGAGTTGTTCAAGTTTGCCATGTACTCAAAAGCCAACTTAGAGTAATTGAGGTTTTGTTAGTGTAATGACAAACTCAGTTGTAAGTTAGGCTTATAATACTTGGGTGAAAACCATCATTGTCCATGGGTTATTCTATCTTACTTTATGTTTCAGTATCTGTTGAAATATTAGTGGCCGTAAAATTAACACTCTTTTTTCACAAAAAGGCTGAGCTTTGTGTTTTCCTGCAATTAAAACAAGAAAGCAGAAGGATAAAATGCCCTTGGCAGAGATCATTGAATTTCTTTCCTGATTAGCATCGTGGGGGAATGTTTGAGACTCTATATCCCATCTGCTCATCTGAGTTGCAGATTTCATGCATGAACCTTGCACATGCAGAGAAGTCCCCTGACTATTAATAGTCATAAGCTGAAGGAAATGAATTTATTGCCAGAAAAATGTGTCATCTTTGAATGTAATGTCAAGAGTAGTTGGTTTCTCAGTGGGAAATTCTGTATTTGCTTGGAACCAGAGTCTGTTATCTGGTGAAAATTATCTCCTGAAATGTTTGAAAAGCATCACCTGTTGCCTGTTTGGTTATCATGTGTTCGCAATATGCTCTGAGAAGCATTGCTTCTATGTCACTCCCATGTTAACACTTTTAGAAGTGTCTTCTGGACACGTGTACTAACAGCAGACATGTTTGTGACCTGCTGCAGTACACATTGCTGTTGTCACATGTTCTGTCACTTGATGGTGTCATGTTTTTGGTCCTCACAAATGGTTCAGACAGTTGTGACATGCTTAGACACATGTGCTGTCTTTTGCCTTGAAGTCTTGTCCTGTGTCATCAGGTTTATGTTTATATGTACCATCATATTTTGGATGGACATGAGTCAGGTCATGTTTGCCAACGTGTTTTGAATCATTGCATGTTAGGACACAGACTTTGTCGTATGGTCAGTCATGTGCTGTAAACGTGGTCAAGCTCTTGTTTGTGATGTGCTCAAATACATGCTCAGGCATAGGTTACTGTCATGTGTTATTGCTGTGGGTTTATTACATGTTCAGCCATGTACCTGGTTACATTTCTTCATGTGATTGCAACTTGTTCTAGCCTGTTTTATCATGAAATGTCCTGTTGTGATGTTTCTGATGTTCAGCTATGTTTCACATGCACTTACAATATGGCGACATGCTGATGTATCTTCAGTCACGTGTTTGTGGTTTCTTGGACACGTTATCTGATCATGTTTTATTGTCGTCTGATGTAGGTGCATGGGTTGGACATGTGATTTCTGTGTTTTTTAGAAGTTGTCGGCTTGTTTGATTGTCACACATTGTGGAGGCAAGATTAGCCATGTATTTGGTCACATAATTGATCAGGTGTTCATTGTATGGTGACATGCTCAGACAAGTGTTCTGTGACATTTGGTCAGGCTCGTCACATGTTGGTGGTGTGCTCAAACACATTTTCTGTCACTTGTTTCATCAGGTCACTTGTTCAGGCACTTCAGTCATGCATTCTGGACAATGTTTGGTCAGTTGTTTTTGAGAAGTACTCCAACATACATTTGACATGTTCTGGGTGTGTTTTTCACACTTGGTAGTGTGTTTGGCCACGTGTTCAGTTACTTCTTTCGGATCTGCTTGAAGAAGTGTTTATCCATGTGATTGATCACATTTGGCCCCGTTTTTGATCACGTAATGATCATGTGTTTCATTTCATGTTTGACAAATGTTTTTAATAGCATATTTAACCCTACAGCTCCTCTTCCTGCAGCTCCTTTCTAAAATAAGCATTCTTCAATTAGTGCCATCTGTACTAATATGCTGTTTGTTTTTAAACCCAGCCTTGGCAGTCAGAGGAAGAAGGCTCTTGGCTTCGAGAATATCCAGTCACCTTGATGCAATTCTTCCGATATTTGTATCACAACGTGCCAGACCTCATTTCGTTGTGGATGAGTCCAGAGTTCTTGTGTGCACTGGCAGCAACAGTATTTCCTTTCAACATCCGACCTTACTCTGAGATGGTAGGAAATCCAACTAGTCAGTTAGTTTTATTTTTACCCTGACTGTTACTTTTGACGATTTATCAATTAACAGTCATACAAAGATAAAGCTCTACTTACCCTGCAGAAAGAGGGCATTGTAAAGGCCGGGCTGGATGATTTGTACTTGTGTTTTGGAACTGAGAGAAGTGTATGTTCAACTGAAAGGCAGTTGCTGTGCAGCAACATCCGAAACTGCATGTTGAGATGAATGTACATACTTCATTTGTTTTCTAATGGAACATTATTTTCAGTCATATGAACAGTGTTATCTCAGATTTATAAAAGCAAGAGAGACTGAGTCAGCCTGTGCTTTCAGACCTCTGCTCTGGAGGGTGTGATAAAATCTAAAACTTCTTTTTCATCCCACTTCCTATTTTTTCTTTTGTGGCTTATCCACAAAAAGTAGTTCCAGTATTACCTGGAACTACTGAGTTTGAGCCAGAAGAGGGTATGAATTCAACCTTGCTTGCAGTGCTGCCTGCAGTATTCTTTGAGCTTAGTGTCACTTACAAATGGTATTATTTCTAGGATATGAATGGAAACAAATAGTTATTGTTAGCCAGCATCTGAAAGTGGTTTTATTAAGAACATGAAAGGATAGTTAGGCTACAGGTTGGCAAATGCTAGAACTATGGAGGATATACATCAGAAATACTTACTGGTGACGCGCTATCTTTTGTTGTCAATAAAAGTGGGAGATCAGTTTTTATAGGTTCATGCTGATGAGTCTCAGTTTATTTTGATTTTAAGTTAAACGCTCACTTGAAGCAGATTCTAGGAGCTCACTCTCAGAAAAGAAAGAAAAAAGTGCCACTTATAAACTGATAAAGCTGGTTTAGAATTCACCTGTATAGAGTTTTTAAAGGAGCCTTGTGCCTCAGAGCAAATTTTACTTTAACTGCTAGGTCCCTTGAAACTTCGTGTAGCTGCCTGACAGCTGGAGCTCTTTGTTGTTTGAGGAGTTTCTTGATTCCTAGTTGATTTACTCCTCCAGCATTTCCCTCTGCCCAAATGTGTAGAACTAATCAATCCCTTGTGAAAGAGACGAGCAACAGCCAGGTTTCTCCAACAAAACACTATAACCCAAATTCAGCAGAGAAGACTCTTAACTGATCCTTCAGCATTTCTGAGGTTGCCGCTAAAACCAGATAGAGTACATGTTTGGGCTTCTCTTGATTTCTTGGGAAATCTGTCCTTCCAAAGCAGACCAAATGTTAAAACCAATTGGTTACTTTGTATGTAAGTGTCCTGGTTTAAGCTTAGTCCTAAATTAGAAAAGCATGTAGCCTGCTTGTTCCCCTCCCCACAACCTGTCCTTCCCCGCCCCCCCCCTCCCGGGGTGGGGGGATGAGGAGGAGAATCGAAAGACTGTAACTCCCACTGGTTGAGATAAGAGCAGTCCAGTAACTAAGGTATAACACAAACTGCTGCTACCACCAATAATAACAATGATAAGGGAAATAACAAGGGAAG